>JAUELE010263607.1:0-10268 GCA_031471655.1 Diodora aspera | reverse complement strand
TAGTACTTTGTCTCCTGAGTATGCAACAGGTTTCAAATGTGATTTAATTGAAAAAATGTAGGAGGAGTAGTGTTTTGCAGAGACCCACTGTCAAATACAGAAAAATTGAGGGTGGTCTTAAAGATTGCTAAATTGCTCGAAAACTTTGCCCCAACGACCCCCGTTTTTATGATTGCAATGGAACTGTTTATGATTGGAGAACCTATGTTCCAAATTGCAGACTTGTAGCTGCAACAGTTTTGACAATATTGTCATTTTTAGCTTTTCAGTTTATTGCGATTATCTCCCTTGATAAGCGGAAGTGACGAATCTCTATACCTTTATGTTCGACACCAACCTGCCACCTACCTGTGGTGAAAATTTGAAGACTCTAGCTTGCTCCGTTCAAGAGTTCTGCGACCCACAAACGTTTGCATAATAATAATAATAATAAACAAAAAAATCGGATCGAATCAATAGGTCTTCCTGCCGTTGGCATGAAGACCTAAAAATGAAAATCTAACAATAACAATAGGTCTTCCTGCCTTTAGGCATGAAGACCTAATAATAATCGCCCATTTCTGTGTCTTGGCGTTGGATGTTTCTTGGTGATAATGTCTCAATGAAATGTCGTGTATGTCATCGTTTTGATAAAACAGTCCAGCATCGTGAAAGCGGATGTCTTGCTTTGGCAGAAACCTCTTATTTAAAGAGGCATGATGGCATGGCAAGAGTTCTTAACACCGTCTCTGCCATTATTTTTGCCCCTATGCTTGTGAATTGAAACATGTTTTCATGTAGAGCCCCAAACATGATAATGTGGAGGGGCAGGCTTGATAAAAAAAACGAATATGGTCACCAACAACAGTTTTTGGTTATCTACTAAGCCAAAATGGCAGTTTGTCTTCACAAAAAAGAAGAGGATATTGAAAGTGCAAGGTCAATAAAAAAAACTAATGATACTACTAATTGATCTCAAACTAAGTGTATCTTTTAAATACAAAGAAGGAACATGTATTTCATCACCTAAACAGTTTCTCTTGCCGTCATTCATGGTCCGAGAAAGAAGAAATAGGTAAGAAACGGACATTGAAAGTTGACATTTTTGCGCAAATAGTGAGTAATGCCCCCATTATTGGTCAAACACTCACTGATTCGTTGAAGCATCGTGCGTATGAATCTACCTACGATAATTTGATGCACTCAGGGCTCACTGCTAGCCGGGACATCATGTGGACATTGTGTTTTCTTTTTGGGGTGGTTTTGTGGGGTGTGTGAACGTGGTTGAGTGAGTGAGTGTGTTGTAAATAATCTTTATCTTTTTGTATTAAATATTTAAAACTTTGTTTTTGTTGTGTTGTGTCTTGGGGGCGGCTAGGCGGATTACTGTGTGGCAGTGCCGTTGAAGTTGGTTATTGACTATTCTTGCACGATGAGCACTGGCGTTTTCGTCCGGTAAGACAAAACCGCGCCACTCACGTCGTGCAAACGGAACAACATAGTGTGTCAGTATGTTGTCCCGATAGAACTGACCAGTGACACTTCCTTGCACCATATGGAGTGGTGTTCGTGGCCCAACTGACCATTTCCCCAGCTCCTGCGTTGTGTACAACATTCGTGTCTATTGGCAATGTGGTGCTTGGTCAATGGCGGCACTATGCGAGGCGGTCTAGCATGGCGATTTCAGGGCTTCTGAGTTATCAATAACAGCAGCGTTTTGATGTGTCGTTTTGCATATGTTGTTGAAAGGTTTATAGGTACGGTAAGGCCTTCACTGTGTGTGTCTCTCTCTCTTGCTCTCTCTGTTGTTTTTTTTCTCTCTCTCTCTGTAACTATCTCCTTCTCGCTCTCATCTCTCTCTCTGTCTATCTCTCAGAGTTGTCCTGTGCGTTGTTTTTTTTCTCCTTTTGGACGGGCTCTGGGAGACCGCATTGTCCTCCAAGTCTTCAGGAAATCGATTCCTTTGGATGGTCTACGTCAAGTTTTGGAACCCATAGCTTAGTCTTTTTCAATACCTTGAATTGTTAGATCAAGCTATTAAGTGTTTTACGACTTTCTTATTGTACGAAGCAGCAGTCGCCGATTCCTAATGGATCTAGAAAATAAGGAATATTCCTTAAATACACTCAGCCATTAAATTTTGGTTCAGACCTCATACTTAGCCAGTCCCGCATCATTGTCAGCACAGGGATACTGGTACTCATTTCAGATCTCAGCGATCGAGACGTTATGAAGAAGAAACTCGTGCGGAAAGCATGATTGAGTTTGAACAAACGTTTTTTTTATGGATTCACGACATTGAGGCTCTGCAGAACCCTCAAGCGCATTGCAGCAAACTGCTATCCTATAGATAACGTAGTATCCCGAAATTCCAATTTCAAAGTTTTCCAAAGTTCCCAATTTTGCTCGAACAATAACCCATATACAGGTATTGGTACATGCACATTTACGTTTTCACTTTA
Organism: Diodora aspera; assembly: GCA_031471655.1. Lineage (NCBI taxonomy): Eukaryota > Metazoa > Mollusca > Gastropoda > Lepetellida > Fissurellidae > Diodora > Diodora aspera. The sequence continues at coordinate 7,827 of JAUELE010263607.1, read as the reverse complement.
CCAGGATAAAAAGACACTTCAACAGCATCAGAACCGGTATATCTGCGAACATGCAAAACAGGTAAGATATTAATTTCATCCATTAATATAAGGAGTTACATGTTTGAAACCACATGTATCGCCTTGCCCATACCTCGCTGTTTGAAAACAGATTTTCAGTATCTAAGAAATTAAATCGGTTAGCTCCTGTCTCTCCGGGATGAAAGAGAGATGCCCGGGCGAGACTCGAACCACAACCGTCAATGCTGACAGATTGCGAGGCCGACATGCTAACAACTGCACCATCCCGCGTCCCTGTTGTAAGTAAACCACTGAATCAGAGGTTTTTGTCGAGAGAGTGTTTGCCTGTGGGGTTGGTGGGAGGCACGCGCTTATACTTCATTGCGATTAATGTTTCTACTTATGGGCATCGGTTCATCGGTGACAAGGTCGCAAACGTCGTTGGGCCAATGATGGATTGGGTGGTCGCAACTGCATTGGCCGGATGTTGGGTTGATGATGGATTGGGTGCTCCCAACTGCATTAGCCTGATGTTGGGCCGATAATGGATTGGATGCTCCCAACTACATTGGCCCTATGTTGGGCCGATGATGGATTGGGTGGTAGTTGCCTATCATGAGCTGTTAATTAAATACATTGGCGTCACGTCAGGCTGATAGAAATACTTTGAATTGAATTTGTAGTTGTTAGGTTGATTTTAACTGCATTAGCCCGATGTTTGACCGATAACGGCCTAGGCTACTTAATTGTTGCATATTAAGAACTCTTAACTGCGTCTGCTCGATGTCGAACCGATGATGGAAAGTGTCCAGTGTGAACAAATCAAAATAGGAATATTTCTAGATTATTTTTTTTAGAATAAATGTTTGATACATATCCCCAACTTATTTCATTCAAAAAAAGAAAAATTTAAATATGATGTCAGAATTTAAAAAAAAAATGATTTCACAATTATCAGTGAATATGAGCAATTAATATACTAGCACTAGAACATGGCCCCTAACGAAGATAATTATCGGCCTAATGTTGGTCAGTTGAAAGATACTCTCAAGTGGACTTTGGTTCATGGGCGGTGTGGTTGACTTTTAACAGCGGTTTTGCATCGGATTGATGTCGGACCACTGAAGTCATATTTTGACTGCGGATCTAACAATTCGAATATTTAAATTTTCTATATCTTTAAACAAATATAAATCTATGTTATAGGCCCATATAATGTAATACACTTAATTCCTTGTGAAGCACATTTCTGTTCCTGTGTGTTATTTTCAAACCTGTGATGTCGGTGTCGGCCCGAGAGCGCGACATTTGAAATTTCACTGGTACCGGGAGCGCGGAAAACCCAAAGTACCGGAAGCGCGACATTCCTTGATTGTTTTAAAAACAAGTCATTACCGTAATCAGACATTATCGTACAGCGGATAATCCGTTCAATTACGTTAAGAATTGGAGATAGAGAAGTTTTCATAAGTCGGAGAAGGAAAGAGGAAATAAAATCCTTTACTGAAAATATAACTGTCTCTTATCTATGTCATCTGAACTGTTCATGGTCCTTATCAACATGGCAAACGCACAAGTATGAGAAACCATTGTTGAAACAGTTAGACCAGACGCAGCAGCGATACATCATCCTGAACCCGACCACTGTGCAACTGGAATTCCAGTTGGCAGTCCACAGCGCAGCGCGACGGATCTTTCCTACAGCAGGGATTCGTGGATGTTTTTCCACTACACACAGTGTATATGAAGAAGAACACAAAAGGAAGGTCTTGCCACGGAATACAAGGACGACGAAGTTCGCAGACTTGTACGACGAGCTGCAGTCCTGCCATTGGTGCCGAGTGACCAGATGGAAGACGTGTGACTAACAGTCCACCTGGTCCAAAGTTAAGCATGTGTTTCTTTCATTGTCAATAACTATCAGTCTTGTCTTTGTGTTGTAATGTGATTTACACTACTTTAGTGTTATATATTTTTCATTACTTTCATTCCATTACTTTATTTTGTGTGTCTTATCAATGTTCAATCTGTTTTAGGTATCTGCTTTCATGGATTATGTGACGACGACTTGGGACACAGTTCCCACCGACAGTCTGGAATCGCTTCGAGACCATACGTCATCGAACAAGCAACAGTGTGGAGGGATGAAATTCTAGACTCAACAAACTAGCAAGGAAGTGCCATCCGAACATTAATGAGGTTCAACTATTTGAATTTCATTATGCATTCTGGTAAACACAATGAATTATCTACTAATTCAGCACATTGAAAAGTGAATTAAAAGCTCCATAATATTTTCATAATTTTCATTTAATAATAGGTAATTTATACTGATTTCCTATTTGTTTCTGGATCACTTCAAACATTGCATGTATATATATTTACAGAGACTGTCGAGAAGAACCCTGATTGCAAGACAGCTACAGACAAGGAAATCGAGATGGTCATCAAGGACTGGTTGCGTGGAACATCCAATACAAATGGTGGCCGCAAGCACCGATATGAACAGGGGAACATAGAATCACAGCAGCTGCACTGCGAATCAGCTAAATGGCCATCCTGACCTCTTTGAATTTGTTTTGTTGTTCTCATTTGTTGTTCTCATTAATATTACTGTTATTAATATTGTCATTATCATTCTATCCTAAAGGTTAATCCGTGAGAACGAAGCAGTGTAGTAAAAGAATCCGACTAATATGCACTAACATCGCAAGGATCACCAAACTTTGCACAGACCTACATAATGACAAGTGCTACACGTCATCTTCTGTGACCAACTTTGTATGTTTCGTAAATTAGCTGCCATTTAGAAATTTAGATTTTTTGCGTTCTTTTGACCCCAGGCATCTTTGAAACTTAGCGCCTCCTAAACAGTACACTAACTTGATGTATAATTAATATAGGGTGATCTCAGAAATACTCAACCATGCTTACTTTTTCCACAACTGTGGAGTTCCCGGGGGGTGTCGCTTAACACCAAAAAGAATAGGACCCCAGTATCCTCATGCTTGCCGTAAGAGTCGTCTAAAATGAGGAACTTTTGCTTTCTCTTTTTTACTATCAATTCTGTGTTGTCCCTTTTCCTGATGTGCCTCTTGCACATCACATTGCACTACGGCTGAAATATTGCAATGTAAAAATCCAATTCACTCACTCACACCTGTCTGGCAAATTTGTTTACATTTAGGAAATTTGAGGGGCAACATCTTTGTTAGTTTTCAGTTAGTATCTGCAGGACTAATTCTTGTTCGATTTCTTTTCTCCTAGCCAGTCCAGTTCCTGCTCATTCAGTAATAGCAATATTGTGTCTGTATGTGCTTTGGTTTGTCTATGTATCTTCTCGCCACTTCACAGCTATAATTTAGCATATGTTTGTGATTGTATAAATAAAATTTGACATTCCACTTTCATCTTGTTTGTTTTTGTTCGGGTTTGTGGAATTCATGAAATCAGGCAACAGTTTTATAGTATAGTGTACATTACAATGATAACATAATGAATGTCAGCTTGTTGCCTGATTGACATGTGAGTTTCTTATTTTGTCAAAGTCTGGTGGATATAGAACCTATGAGCAGACCGATGAAGGTAACTACGCTGGGCCGATGTTGGCCCGACGTCTTAACGATGCTGGCCCGACGTTGGATCAAAGCTAAACTGATCAATTAATCCAACATATATAGAACCGAAGTTGTGTAGATGATGTTTTAGTAGATATAAGGCCGATGTCGGACCAATGCTGGCTCGATGTTATTTTGCCAAAGTCTGGTGAACATAGAAACTGTGAGCAGAACTTCATTGGTCCGCTGGAGTTTGCCAATGTCAGACCGATGAAGTTAACTACGTTAGGCCGATGTTGGCCTGACGTCTAAACGATGCTGGCCCGACGTCGGATCGAAGCTAGACCGATCAATTAAGCCAACATAGAACTGATGGTGTGTGGATGATGTTTTAGTCAATATTCGGCCGATTTCGAACCGATGCTGGCCCGACGTTGTTTTGTCAACATGGAACCGGCGGTTTGCCGATGATGTTTTAGTTGATGTTGGGCCGATGTCGGACCGACGCTGGCCCGAAATTGTTCTTACGGACCGATTAAGTTAACTGTGTTGGGCCGTTGTTAGCCCGACGTCGTTGTGCTACATCGGGTGTGTGTGAAAGTTTTGTACGAGATTTTGCTCATAAAACAGCTGGCTTACAAATAAAAGATATGTTGGATTTGTTTCATTCAAGTATTGACCCCATAGCTGAATCTAAAACCACTTACAGAACGTCAGAACTGAATTAAGCTTGATATTCTTTTGTAGCATGGAAGATGAAGACGATTTCAACCATCAGGATCTACAGGACAAAATTCTTGCCAAAGAAAAATGTGTACAAATTATTCGTGATCTGGAATGGCTTTGCATGAACGCCGCAGCTACGAACTATGAAGAATCATCTCTCTACCACAGGCGCAATTTCATAGCCTCGGTAATGTTAAGCGGGGCAACAGGTATATGGACACTACTTCCGGTAGGAATACCTCTTAGTGGTTCCATAAGTACCTCGCTGGGATGGCGTATTCTCTTTGCAACTGCAGCAGCAGCTGTAGCTTACACAAAAGGAATGGAATACCTTCTGCCGAACTTACGACAGAAACGGGATGATTACAACCAAGCAGGAGCAGCCTGGCAGCGACTAAAAATTGAAATAGAGGCCTTTCTTGCCTCAAATATCAAGAATCAGACATCTCTTCAAGAGTACCGGAAGTTCATAGATGAGTGCACAGAACGTCGGGAAGACATATGTAAGATTGCAGTACCGGAACAGTGGTGCCATGAAAAGTTTAACAGCCCAAGCAGCCGTGCTTTGGAACAATACGAAAGAAAGCTCCAATTGTACAACGAATTCCGATGTGTTGAGCGAACATTTGAACGTGAACGTGACCGTGAAGCCTCAACAGCGGTTTCCAGAGAGCAGACCTAATGAATAAAGGCACCATCAGGCTGAAATGACCATAAAAGTGGGTATCAGACAAAACTGACAGCTTCACACGATGACACCTTGAACATATTAACCTATTGGATATTTACTCTCAAAAATTGAAGTTTATTGTGTATTTCTAATAGCAATTGGTAAATCTCAGTTCTAAAATATAGCTTTGTTATCTGCAAATGAGAACACATGTCTGGACTACTGAAAATATGTATCAATGCATTTGGAACGAAGAAAATAGTATTAAGGCTGAGTGATATTGTCAGCAGATGAGTTACATACGTGTTTCTTTCTGAATCTAAAACAGGTCGCAGAATACTAAGTACACTGGGCAGAGTTTATCTATACTCATTTATGCAAACAGAATCGTTCACAAAATCTCAACAAATAAGAGTCCTATAACACAATTGGGTCTTCAGTTTTAAATCGAGTATTTTACACAAACGGAGTAAAATCAGTTGAGTAACGCAGATATTGTTTGAGTATTTTACGCAGATATGCAGCTGTTCTGTAGCTAGTAGCTGCAACTAGTACATATTACACCCTAATATATTAACTACTGGTGCATACCTCTTTCTTTTAAAATGTCAAACATTACATTTTAAATAGTTTATACCCGTTTGCCCGGGTTTGTTACAGATTGTGATATATAGCCACTTTGATTTACCTTTTGGAGTCATTCGTTTAAACAATGATTTCAATTAATTAACTTTAGGGATGAATTGAATCACGGATCTAAATACACGCACACGTATTTAGATCCGTGACTGAATAGACACAAATGACTATCAGCTGGTTTGGGAAAAGCTGCCACAAGGCATCAGTGTAATTCATTTAGCAGTACTTGGTAGAAAATTAGTGTCAAATAAATTATGCAGTTTTATGGTTGCCATGTGAAACATCACAAAGAAAATAGAAATTGACAAGAAGTGCTCTTTGTGAAACAATGTGTTTTGTTATTGGTGTTTGTACTGCGTAAATATATCGGTGAGTGATTCAGGATTGTACGTGCGTTTTCGGTAATCTTTGAACCATGTTACCACGTTACATCACTTCAGGGCGAATCTCCAGGCTGAAAGACAGAATTCGAACCACAACTGGCAGATCACTGGTCCGACACCCCAACCACTGCACATCCTGCGACCCGTGAACTAGCTGTACTTTCATATCGTTTCTTGTGTTATGAAGATATATTGTGATACATGTACTCTGATAATAACCTAATTTTAACAGCTGACATTGTTGTTAGTATACATGGTATCTTGCCAGAGCACAGGCTATCGGCTTGGAGTTTAGTAATCAATTGACCATTAGAGAGCTTTGGTTGCTGTAATGTTCACAATAGCATCTAGAGGACAAGGCAAAGGTTATTTTTGTAGTAACAAGCTCTATTGTATAATGGTAAGCTTTTAGCATTTACTTAATTTTGATCAGAGATTGGATTGATCTGGCCCATCCACTACCTACTCCTGTGCAAACTGTTTCAACTTTAAAGTACATGTACACTAATTCGATACGTTTCCTGAACTTGCTTGGTTAGTATTATTGTTAGTCTGCCACATTTACTTATTTCTTTGTTATAGTTTAAATTCTTCTTCATTAAATTGCTAACTTTTAGTGTTGTTTCTTCTTTGTTGCGGGTCACTTGGTCACCCGTAACACTCGTTTCTTAAATGATATTCTCGAGGTCAATTGTTCCCTTCCCAACAGTGTCACCTGATCCGTTCACAGAATGTTTTCTGATACCAGTAACTGACACACCCAAGTACCTTGTATCTCCCTTCCCAACAGTGTCACCTGATCCGTTCACAGAATGTTTTCTGATACCAGTAACTGACACACCCAAGTACGATGTATCTCCCTTAACCCAACAGTGTCACCTGATCCGTTCACAGAATGTGTTCTTATACGAGTAACTGACACACCTATGTACGATGTATCTCCCTTCCCAACAGTGTCACCTGATCCGTTCACAGAATGTTTTCTGATACCAGTAACTGACACACCCATGTACCTTGTATCTCCCTTCCCAACAGTGGCACCTGATCCGTTCACAGAATGTTTTCTGATACCAGTAACTGACACGCTTATTGTACGATGTATCTCCCTTCCCAACAGTGGCACCTGATCCGCTCACATAATGTTTTCTTATACCAGTAACTGACACACCTATGTACGATGTATCTCCCTTCCCAGCAGTGGCACCTGATCCGCTCACATAATGTTTTCTTATACCAGTGACTGACACACCTATGTACCATGTATCTCCTTTCCCACCAATGGCACCTGATCCGCTCACATAATGTTTTCTTATACCAGTAACTGACACACTTGTGTACGACGTATCTCCATTCCGAACAGTGGCACCTGATCCGTTCATAGAATGTTTTCTTATATCAGTAGCTGACACACACGTGTACCATGTTTCTCCATTCCCAACAGTGGCACCCGATCCGCTCACAGAATGTTGTCTTATTCCAGTAACTGACACACTTGTGTACGATGTACCTCCCTTCCCAGCAGTGGCACCTTGACCGCTCACAGAATGTTTTCTTATACCAGTAACTGACACACTAGTGTACCATGCTTTCCAAGCAGTGGCATCTGATCCGCTCACAGAATGTTTTCTTATACCAGTAATTGACACACTCGTGTACGATGTAACTCCCTTCCCAGCAGTGGCAACTGATTCGCTCACAGAATGTGTTCTTATATCAGTAACTGACACAACCATGTACGATGTATCTCCCTTCCCAACAGTGACACCTGATCCGTTCACAGAATGTTTTCTCATATCTGTAACTGGCAGACTGGTGTACCATGCTTTCCAAGCAGTGGCATCTGATCCGTTCA
>JAUELE010263596.1:0-10269 GCA_031471655.1 Diodora aspera | reverse complement strand
CCTGATGTGCCTCTTGCATATCACATTGCGCTATGGCTGAAATATTGCCCCCTGCAATGTAAAAATCCATTTCACTCGCTCACTCCTTGCAATAAAGCTTTTTAGGTGCACTTTTAGGTGATCCTTTACTTTTGCCTTTAGTATATTTTGCTCATACATGAGTCAACTAGGGCCTCATATTGCACGTACCAGTAATTCTTCTCTGAATAAGTGAAGTCTGCTTAATCAAGACTACAATGAGAGAAATTCCTAACAGTGTTTAATTAAAGCCCGGACCTAGCCTAGTGAAGTTAGCAGTGATCAGAAAGCTCACTTAGTCAGATCAGTTTAGCCCTGTAAGTGTTAACCATAATAATATCAAAAGAAAAAATAAACTAGTAAAGAACAACGATACTCTTTATCTTTGAGCCAATAAACCTTTGTATATTACGCAGTAGATTGTTTGCAAATATACATTTTTTAAATACCAACTGGAAACATTGAAGCTAATGATGGCTGTATTGACGTTTGTATATCTTTGAACTTTTAACATTAAAGCAAGTGGTAAGGTCTTTCTATGACATTACTGTTTTGTGTTCATCTAGTATTTCCTGGTATTATGTCTCATCTTTTTAATCACTTTTAATATCAAAAGTTAAATATTTCTTCTGTTTACATGTTCATGTGAAAAAGAATTAGAATATACAGTATTTTACTTGGGCTGTGTTTTAACAGTGTTTTCCTCAGAGTGTTAAAGAATTACATAAACATTTTGAAAGTTTATAGGTAAATTAACATAAAAAAGAGCCAAATTTATGAAATTTATTAAATAATGTGTTGAAATTTTTGGAGAAAAACAAAATTAACCACAAGGCCAGGTACATGCCATTGCCATAGTTGTGACAAATATATAAACTTGTTAGAAATTTGTGAGAAAAATGTTTTCCAGACATTTATTGATGTGAGACAAGAACTTTTGAACAATGCCATTTCATGCTATTCTAAATAATTCAAAATGGCTCCTGTCGTCTGTTATTTATTTATCTTCATCAGAAAATCCTGACTAAAACTATATCCCTGCGAGAAAACACATTATAGCACTATTGATGTGATATGAAAACACTAGAGGACATGTCTGGATTGTATGCTTTATTGACTTTTCTGTTTGTTTCAGTCTCAGCTTGATCTTCCTATAGAAGTGAAGGCAGGATACATAGGTAAGATAACAGCACACTGTCTCAACACAACATTGTAAGCCAATAATGAGATTTCACACATTAGGGGCTTAGTGGTGTGATGTCACAGTGGCATGTTGTGGAGAACTGAGGTGCGTTTTAGAAGCTAGCTCCTACCTAGCAAACGTAGCAGTGTGTTTTTTTAAGGCTGTAGGAAAGCAAGCCCCAAACTTGGGAAAGTAAGCATTCCACAATGGTCCTTATGAACATGATGTCACTTTGACTTGGCTGTGAGTTTTTCCATTTTTTTCACTCATTTAGATAAAAAGGTGCACAAATACATTGAACAAAATTGAAAACTTTAAACATATATATTTTAGTTTCAAATCTTAAACATTTAAAAGACATAAACCAACTTAATTAATATATTTTGGCCTTAAGCAGCAGTTACAAAACAGTAGATTGTAAACTAAATTTGCACAAAAGGCTTGTGCAGGGTGGATTTTAAAAACTGGATTTAAAAAATGTTCAAACTGAAATCACGAAATCCATTCAAGTGAAACAATCTGTCATTGCAAAGAAATTGAGGTCTTACATAAGGAAAACATTAAAAAAAATGGTTTATAAATCAAACACTTAATCCATGCCATGTCTTTCAAATGAGGAGAAGGAGTGCGTCATTGGCAGCTTGTAGGCTGGGCAGTCTGTATTAGAAGTTGCGCTGACTTTTGGAAGTAGTGGCCACACAATTTACATCCACCGAACACATGTTCATCGGACTGGAACCACAGCAGACCGCCGATGCCCAGGAGCATGTCATGTGATGACACAGAATGATCACAATCAGATCTGGCTATGTCATTTTCGTAATTGTTTTGGACTGCTTCTGCCACTAGTAGAGAACTCTTTCAAGGTCGGATAACAGCCCCAACTGTCAAGAATCGTCTTAGCACTGCTTGACTCCAAGTGCGAGACCAGTCACTGGACCCATCTTGACACAGGTCATTAGACATCAGCAATTGCATTTGGGCACTTGGGTCATCTTCAGTAAAAAGTCTCATTTCAGACACAGATTTGCAAATGAAGGTGTCAGGGTGTGGCGCAGGAGGGAACGGTATGCTCTGGATTGTGTGGGAGGTGGACGGATTTGGTGGTGGTGGCAGTGTCATGGTGTTGATTGCATTAACAGCAAAGGCAAGGACACTCTTGAATGTCATTAGGGCTAACCTTTCAGCTGCAGAATATCGGGATCAGGTCCTCAATCCTGTTCTGTTACCCTTCTATCTACAACATAGCCCTGGTCTGACATTTCAGCATGACAACGCACCACCGCAATCTGCACGGCTCACACTTGACATGCTACAGAATGCCTATGTCAATGTTTTGACATGGCCATCTCGTTCTCCAAACCTCAATCCCATCAAACACATCTGGAATGAACTTGGACTTAGGCTAAGAGCTCAGAGGATGCAGCCACAGACACTTCAGGATCTTGCAAGAGGTAGGGTCAACCAGTGGCACTGACTTCCATTTGAAGTGCTAACATGTGTTCTGTAGTCGATGCGAAGCCGTTATGTAGCAGTTTCAAATGCTCATGGAGACCACGCTCACCAATGACATTGTGCCAAGTCACTGAGAATTGTGTGAACTTTGCTTTTGATGGTGCATCAGCTCCGTCCGCTGTATCTCAATAAATGTTGGATCAAAAATGTTTTTTTCTTTTTTATTAATGCAAAAGCTTGATACAAAAACACAATTTTGTATCAACTGCACCCATAGACTTAAAATCTTCAAGACTTTTTATAAGTATGAACTCTTCAGTTGGATTCAGTGTGCGTCAATGTTTTGTTTTGAAAAAAGACTGTATTACTATTACTTAGAACTGTACCCTTGTCTACCTTTCCTGCCTTTAGTTTTATAGAGAGCTACCTTTTCTATGTTCTTAGTCCAAACATCCTCACATTCTTCAGGCGTAAAATATGGCTCTGTTCATTTTTAATAATGTGCTATCACTATCTACTGTTGGTCTTGTGAGGAAGTATTTTTTAAAAAAGGGAATATTTTCATTTACAGATGTCTCTTCAAAATTTTGTAACTAATATATATGAACAACAAGAGACATCATCAACATGCATAATACATGGACAGTCATATCTTTCATTCACTGTGGATAAAACTGTTATGGCAGTGGCTTTCAGCTAATGGACTGATATGCACATAAGTGATACACCATTCAACTTGTTGAGTTTATACTGCAGTGTAAATATGTTCCATCAACATTCATGATGAGACTCACACAAGTTTGTCGGCCAATTGTTACTCTAAGCTTGGACAATAAAGCTGGGTGTTACTGGAAAGACATGTCCCTCCCCCACCTCAGTAAACCGAAAAGCCTAAAAGAAAAAAGTGTTGCCTGAATCTTGAGTGTTTAAGCCTGAAACTGGAGTGGGGGGGGCAGCTACAACTAATACACGTCCAATGGTCTCGGGTTGGGTTTATCTTGTATGGTGATGCTTTTGACTGGTGATTGTCAAGCATGTGCAGGTTCACTCGGCCTTGTCAGACTAAAGTAACTAATACCATGTCCTTGGTCAGATCAGACTGACTTGTTAGTCAAGAATAGTTAAATAATTAGTTATCTCTCCCTCTCTCTCTCTCTCTACCTCTCTCTCTTTCTCTACCTCTCTCTCTTTCTCGCTCTCTCTCTCTACCTCTCTCTCTCTCTCTGTACATTTGGACTTCAAGTTCCTTGGGACTTGATTTTGTTTGGCTTGCCTACTGAAAGACCTTGCTGATCCAAAGCCCATGCCAATCATTGTGACCTTGCATCAAGGTCAAGTTTATTCCTAAAAACCTTAACATTTTGGTTTAAGTTTTTCAAATTCCTAATAACTTCTGATGTTTGGAATGCCTGGATTTCATCTAGCTGGCATATTTTGAACACAAACTAGGTATCTATCAGTCCTATACCCCAACCAGTGTGTGTGTCTGAGGGTGGGTTGTGTGGGGTTTAATTATAAGCTGATGAAACCTAGTCTAATTACTTGCTTTTATGTTTGTTACCTAGTATCATTTGAACATATTTCAGTCCCATACCTCTAAAGTGGATGTGACTAAGAGGTTGGGGAGTGGAATTGTTTTGGAACCCTATTCCATAAAAGTGTACACGGCATGGAGTCATAGTGAAAATTCAAATTTGTAACATTTTCTAGGAAGCTAGGAGCCTGAAACTTGGTTTCATAAAGATTTGAAGGATTTATGACCTTGCATATGTAGATGTAGCAAAATGGAAAGTATGTTTTCAAGATATTTTGCATAATGGATAAAATAGCATGTTGAACATGACATGTTGACAAAGTGGTGAAATATTGGAAAGATTAACAAAAACCATGTCTTTAGTTGTGATCCTACATATTTGACCAAATGTATCCCTAAAAGACTCTAAATTTCATTCAATTCAACCGGCCCAGCGAGCTCTATTGTCTTCGTACAACTCTTGTCTGTTACTGTGGCAGCAAATTGTTAAGTTTCTTTTCAGACCAAATCTTTGAAATAGTTCACTACTTTTCCACCGAACTTGAAACACACACTTGACACACGATCTTACCGAGTTTTCGTTGCTAACCATGCATAGGTAGCGGCTACATGATTTTTAGGACTTTTATGTGAAAGTAGAGGTATAAACAAGTAATATGGTGCTTTGCTTTGAATAAATTCACTTCACACCTTGTTGCCCAGCATATTTGTTATTTTCAACCATAAAACTTTGATCATTTAAGTAAACATGCAGGTTATGGTGTACAACTGAAATATTTCTAAAATATCTTTTAAAAGAAAATAGAAGCCAGTGAGTTTTCAGTTGACATTGCATGCAAAGAAGAAGTTTCTTGAATGGTTAAATTAGATTTGCATCTGCTAATTTGATATTCCTGGCAAATGGAAGAATCTGAGAGCCTTGTGAGTTCATTATGGACCAGATGAAAATTTGCTGAAGCAGATTACTTCACAGATATTTTTCTGCTTCATTTGATTCTTCTAAAGAATTTGCCTTCATCACGTGCTACGTTGGAATTGGTTCAGGTTGTCATGATGAAAATCTTTTTCCAGGTCACCTCAAGCTTGATATCCCATGGACTCATTTATATTCCTCCAATATCTGTCTGTTCTTGGAAGATGTTTATATTTTGGCTGGACCCACAACTGATCGCCAGTATGACCCTGAACGGGAACGCCTTCTTCAAAATGCTATTAAGCGACAAAAGCTGGAGGCCCTCACTAAATCTGCAATCTCAGCTGTCGGTAAGTAAGATCTCACTGGACAGTTTACATTTCAATTAAATTTTTAAGCTGTTTCTTTACACTGTTCTTGATTTGAAAGTTTCTTCCTGTCTCAGAAACTTGATCCATCCTTGTGGAAAACGATCATTTTTTTCTCTTTCCATCATCAGTGCATACGCATTACGATTTGACCAATCAGAGTGCTTGATTTCCCTTCCACCAAATTGGTTGGTGACGACTTGATTCACGGTATAAAAATCACATGACCAGAAACAGGCTACAATGTTGAACACATGCGCTAAGACAGATGGTTCACTTGGTGCATCGATCCCGTGAACCATCCAATACTTTTCGCCCGTCACTGTCATCTCCTCATATGCCCATTTACACTGCAGATGGCATCATGGCAGTGAATTGCGAATTTATATGTTCACTGTTAAACTCCTGGGTCATTCCATGTTAAAGTACACCCATTAAAAAGTACATTCTACACCTCACCATCTCCGATTTTGATGAAATCAGGTATACAAGGTTATTATTGGCAATAATGAAAAGTCCAAAATTTCAGTGCAGTCAGACCAGTAGGTTCAGAGATAATATGCTGACCCACTTTGGGTTTTTTTGAGGGGGGGGAAGCCCCATAACTTAAACTCACTATATCTCAGGAACGATTAGCTTAATTATTATCAAATGTGTGTCATTAGACAATAAATATGTTAAGGATTCCAGATCTATGATCATTTTCTGTATGGGGACTTGTTAGAGGGTTTGACCATTTAACGAATATTTGGACCTTGACTTTGACCTCCTGGATCCAATTGGATTTGAAATTGTTTTCCAATTCATGTTTTATACATCTGAAAACTGCGATGGTAAAAATCTTGGTTCCCAAGATATCCTTTCTTGAAAATGCATACCTAAGCAATCCGAAGCAAAGTCTGCCAGTCGGCAGTTGTCTGGAAACACCTCATTATAGTGTCTCCGATTTTGATGAAATTTGGAATACAATGCTGTGACAGATGATAACGACAAATCCAAAATTTCAGACCAGTGAGCCCAGAAATATGGTGACCCATTTTGGGGGATTTGGGGAAAACGGCCATCCCTGAGTTCAAATAACTTTATATCTTGGGAACAACTGGCTTGATTTTTATAAAATGAGTGTCATTAGACAGGAAATAAGTTCAAAATTGCCCGCAGTGATGCTAAACAGCATTTCACTGACTCACCTTGGAATAAGCAAACCAGCATGTTTGTCATGTTTAATGTGTTGCTTAGACTGCTTCCATCGGAACATGATTCAGCATTAAAGTTATCTTAATAATAAAATGACCAGCATTGTTTATACCTTTGTGAATACAGTTTATCAACAGTAAAGGAGATTCCAGTCTCCTGTTGGTCTTAGAACAGTCGCAGTCACTGCTAAGAACAAGTGCTGACCTAGCCTGCTGTCCAGGTGATTTGTAAAATGGTCGATTTATACAAAAACAGAAGATGAAGTAGTCAGGCAAACAATTTGTCTGGAAAGAATTTGTAAACCATTGCTCTAACCTTGCTACAAAAAAAAAAGAAAACAAATAAAAAATCAAATATTTTTAGTCAAGTTATTTTTGTTCTCTAGTTGCACCTAAAATGGAAGTTCAGTGAATCTATAATGTTCAACTTTGTATGTAAACCACATTGACAGATAGAGCTCCATTTTCCCAGTATTTAATTTTTAACCAGGGTATCTCTTGTTTGGGTTCGCATCACAGTTTGCTGGTCAATTTGGGCTGATTGCTAATCAATTGCTCATAGAACATATTATTAATTTGCACCAGATGCTAATCACAAAAGTGCTAATCCCAAATTTCATAACAAAAAATACCCTGATAGCGGGCACAGTTACATCAAACTCCATGGACATCAATAGCAACCATGACGACCAGTAATAATGTTAAATACAAGGTCACTCTCACTTTTAACCAAGATATAAAAACTAGTGAATAATAGTATAATCTTACGTTTTTAATTATCAGTGAAGGTAATCTCACTTTAATTATTTTGTCCTCCAAGAGGAAGTTAAGAGCTGAATGGAAAAGTCATCCGCTGAATGACCATGCACAGTTAGATGGATCATCCAATCTTCTCTTGTTTATCCTTCACTGGTGGTTCTCTAGTGTTGTTTAGTGTCTTACTGATAAAATAAAGGGATGTGATTTATTCACATGGCACTGTTCTGCAAAGACCAATCCTGTTCCCTGGAGATCCCTAACCAATAAACACTTGACGTGCCTCAACTTTGACATTTTCATAGGAAACAATTTACGACTTGTGTTAGTGGATGTCTAGGTGACTGAATACTTCATACAAGTAATAAAGTACTCACGGAAATGCTAGAAAAAATTTGTTTGGCCAACAAATCCACTCAACATGAGAGAAAATTACAAAATTGCGATATATCCAAATCACTAACATTGCACTGGGCCTTCATTGAAAATGATGATGGGACATACTTAAATGGATGTTTACTCGTAAAATCAGGTAAAACTTCGAATAAATCAGACCCAGTAAACTTGAAAATGTAAACATTGAAACAAACTATATCTTACATGTGTGCCCGAGAGGTGGGTGACGGTCTGTGTCCCAGTCCGGGTTGGAACATGATGTGCTGGACATGCAGGGGTGGTCTCAATGTAATACAGTGTTATCTGTGATATTGGGAGTCGCATTACCACTTCATCAGTAATTCTTTGTTTTGAAAAGAGAATTATGACATAGCTAAAGATGTGTGTGTGGGTGTGTTCAAAGCATGCATTATGGCTGGACATTGGTGTTAATGATGAGTCAATAAAATAATACGTTCTGTCTCCGGGTAATGGTTTTGCATATTGATATTATAGCCAATGATGGTTTGGTGATGCGAAAAAATATCTTTGGATTTCATTGTTTACATATAATAATTTGCATATAAGGCTTTAGTTATTTTCAGAAAACTTGGTCTGGACTTTGAAAAAACCCTGGGTTGGTCAATTTTCTGTCAAATTTCCTTCAGTAAAATGGTCTAAATACGATTTGCATGATCTTTTAATACCAGCTTATGTGGTAGTTAGTGCACATCTTGCTCATCAGATATTTCCTCGTTTAACGGCAACAAATATACATGTTTCCATGAAAATCATTTTTCTAGCATTCCCGTGAGTACTTTAGTGCTTGATGTCAATTTTGAAGTAGGTGACCAACAGGTCATCGCGTGGGGGCACGCCTTTGTGTGTGTGCGTGTACCCGCCAGCGTGTGCATGAGCATATGTGCGTGTATCCATATGTGAATGTGTGTGCGTACACGTATGTGTGAATGCATGAATTAATCGCACGTATGTATATGTGCGTACACCGAAGTTCGTGCATGTGTATCCGCTGGCGTATATAAGTGCATGTACGTGGAAAAGCGCGCGCGTGTGTGTGAGTGCCTTCGCATGTATCGGCTTCGTCACCACCTCCTGAAAGTTCTTTTTGGAACTTCGAAATCAACCAAGTGTAACAGCCTTGTAGTATACCTCTCCAAGAAACGATCTTCTTGTTGATCTGATGACCTGTATGCTCTAACGCTGGGGTCGACAGCCTGTTGGCCTCTGTTGAGTGGACGTCGTTCGTCACTAAGCTTGAACAGCAAGTATAGTTTTTGAAATTGATATGTACTGAAACTGAAACGCAGAGATTGTTTGTAAACTTTGAAGAGTAAGCTCAAAGGAGGTTACCACTTTAACATAAAAAGCTTAGCAGAGACATCCAGGCACTCAACCTCATGACCAAAGCCGCCAACACTGACCCACTTTTATTCAGCAATTGTTTGAACAGTAGTCCAGTCAAAACAAAAAGTCAATGACGAGTGTGACCACCTTGTGAAGCAGTGCAGGCCATACAACGTCGCCTCATGGATTCAGTAAGTCTCTGAATCTCACCCTTGTATGTCGGTCTCCACTCCTGCTGCATGACACGTTCCAGATCTCTGACGCTTTTAAAACTGTGGATGACGTGATAAGCGTTGTCCAAGGTTATCCCACAGTTGCTCAAGGAGTGACAAATCTGGTTAAAAAGCAGGCCAGGGCAAAACTTAGATGTGTTTTGGTAGACTGGCTCCTTGTTTACTGTCTCAACAATTCGTAATTGCGACATAAAGCGTTAGGGACATCCATATTTCCCAACTTTATCCAGAACAAAGTGGAAGTCAAAACAATTTTAAGGCATGATACATACTGCATATGTAATTGGAGTAACTCGGCACATAATTGTGTTACAGTAAACTTCATATTGTGACTTATTCCTGAAAGAAAAAAGGTTGCTTCTCTATGAGATTAATTATACAGGATGAATCCAAACATTGCCTGGTCTCTTCTGGAACATGCATCTTTAGTTTCAGATGATATAATTAACGCTAGTTTAATTAGAAGGTTTAATTTTACAAGAAAGTGTTTTTGTGCGTAAAAACAGATGTCTCCCCCGCCCATCATGTTTTATGAAAAACTTCCCAACATTTCCAGAGATCTGATCTGAAAATGAAAATGCTCAAATTAGACACTGACCCCCACGCCACGCCCACATTTGAGGGGTGGGGAATTTATGTCCATCAAAAGGCACTACCCCACTATTTAACCAATTTGTGTGTCAAGTTTATAAAAAAGTTCTCAATACTTTCATAGATCTTGTGCCGAAATGAAAATGGCCATATGCATCACTGACCCCCTAAGCCAGGCCCACATTTTAGAGGTCGGGACCTATTTACCTTCAAAAGGCACAACTACACTATATACCCAATGTGTGTGTCAAGTTTTATGAAAAAGTTCCCAATATTTTCAGA
>JAUELE010263585.1:0-10269 GCA_031471655.1 Diodora aspera | reverse complement strand
AATCAATATTTTTCTTCTTGGGGTTTTCTCACATTTTCAGACTGGGGTTGCGTTTCTTTTTTGAGAGAGTGTATGTTACTCAAAATAGTTAAACTTATCAAAGCTCTTTTAATTGACTTTAAGTGAATTTTGTCGATATTTCAGCTGTAACACATGCAGCAATATCAAGACTCTCAATTCTGAGTTGTTTCGTTAGCTTGCAGCACATAGGTGGCGGAAGCGCCCTCTCCCCAGTTTGGAGTGAAAAAAAGTGTTCATTTTTTTCTGTTTTTTTTTTTTTGGTGTTTGTGTTTTGTGTTTTTGCTTTTTTTTCGGCACTACAATACCACGTTGAATATATATATATACGTATGTTGTTCGCCGGGCGGTTATTGAACGCAGACTATATTGATTCTTGGTGAAAATTATATCAGAAAGGTCGTATTAATTCTCAGAGCAAGCATCCATAGACGACTGTTAATATTTATGCATATGCGCATGTAGCCTCGTTTTCGTTGTTATGTCAAATGTTGTGCATTCGGTCTTGTATGGGCGCATAGGCGCATATGCATACATATTAAGAGTGGTCAATTGACTGACATAGCCATGCAGGGGCCGAAATGAACGTACATTTATACAGCCTATAAAATAAGCGGGCAGTGTTCCCAAAACATATGCATGCAGTCATCAACTTGAAATGTGCAGTGATTATCCTCTTGTGCAGTAACGAAATGACACCCGTCCAGAACGATGGACCATGATTAATACTTCCAAATACACTACTCAAAAGAAGTTAAGGGTCAAATCTGGTATATGCATAAACTGATATAATCGATTCTGCTGTTTGAAGGTTTGCCGGAGCTAACCACTTTTGAGCCTATTTTTAGAAAGGGTGTTTTGATGCAGTAATGTTACTACCGATATTTACTATTACAGTACCTTAAAGGTAAGGTGAAAGTTTAATGCTGAAGTTTGTTGAATTTTAGGGAAATTGTCCTCAAGTGAAATGTTTCTCAACACCTCAAATTGCATGTGTTGCCAGAGCTCCAGATAATGTTTGACGTACTGGGTTATTTACTCGACATTTTCAGAGCTATTGGGTATTTTTGAAGTTTTTAATTGGGTATTCAGCTATTTTTTACCCCACTGGATTTGGTCTATTGGGTATTTACTCCCACTAATTCCACTGTATTGGGTATTCAGAATATTCTTATTGGAAAAGTTATCTGGCTTTGTCAAAACCAATGTAGAGTAAAAGAAAATATTGAATTTGACCACGTATCCAACTTTAAATAGAACATCTCGCGACAGTGGCTGGCCTGTAATTGCTGAATGTCAAAACAGTGCTTACTGATGGTATATGCTGCAGAGAGTTCACTCGAAGGTATTTTTAGAACTACGCGTTTAGTACTATTTCTAGACAGATTTGTTTTCGGTGTGTACGCATTGCGAGATCGATGTATTGAGTACATTACGCAACGGTTTTCAAACATATTGAGTTTGGGTTAATGTCACACAGTAATCCGCCAAGCAACCCCCAAAGGCACAACACAACAAAAATAAGCTTTAACTATTTAATACAGAACAAACGAATAAACTATTTACAACACACACTCACAATCAACCCCGTTCAGACACCCGAAAACCCACCTCAAAATAAAACTTAACCAATAGACACCACACGCACGCACGCACACACAATACATTATATACTAAATATACACAATAAACAATACAATATATACACTAAATAAACTCCTAAAAAAATGGCACACCAAAGCCTTAAACTATACTAAATTTATCAATCTAGTTGCCATCTACCACACTACAGCTGACAGACTGACAGTGATTATCATTACAATAGATAGATAAGTAGGAGTTGTCATCTACCACACCACAGCTGACAGACTGATAGTGATTATCATTACAATAGATAGATAAGTAAGACTTGTCATCTACCACACTACAGCTGAGAGAGACTGACAGTGATAATCATTACAATATATAGATACGTAAGAGTTGTCATCTACCACACTACACCTGACAGACTGATAGTGATAATCATTACAATATATAGATAGGTAAGAATTGTCATCTACCACACTACAGCTGACAGACTGACAGTGATTACCATTACAATAGATAGATAAGTAAAAATGGTCATCTACCACACTACAGTTGACAGACTGACAGTGATTATCGTTACAATAGATAGATAAGTAAGAGTTATCATCTACCACACTACAGCTGACAGACTGACAATGATTATCATTACAATAGATAGATAAGTAAGACTTGTCATCTACCACACTACAGCTGAGAAACTGACAGTGATAATCATTACAATATATAGATACGTAAGAGTTGTCATCTACCACACTACAACTGAGAGACTGACAGTGATAATCATTACAATATATAGATAAGTAAGAGTTGTCATCTACCACACTACAGCTGACAGACTGACAGTGATTATCATTACAATAGATCGATAAGTAAAAATGGTCATCTACCACACTACAGTTGACAGACTGACAGTGATTATCTTTACAATAGATAGATAAGTAAGAGTTGTCATCTACCACACAACAGCTCACAGACTGACAGTGATTAGCATTACAATAGATAGATAAGTAAGAGTTGTCATCTACCACACCACAGCTGGCAGACTGACAATGATTATCATTACAATAGATACATAAGTAAGAGTTGTCATCTAACACATTACAGCTGACAGACTGACAATAATTATCATTACAATAGATAGATAAGTTTTATTTCCTCCAATGATTAAAAATACTAGATACGCTTAATGAATTAGAACACGATCAGTAAACAAGTAGGCAACACAGGTGGTTATGTACAACAACAGTACATGTACATAGCATTACAGAAAATGTACAAACTGTGCTTGCCAATAGAGCACTGTTCCACAAACAACTAACATTGCTTGTCTCCATACATGATAATCTATACATTTACAAAATTCGGTTGGTGGACCACCCAATAGAAATAATAGCTATAAGTCTTCATCATTGCATAGAATAACACAAATGCTTACATCTATTATAAGATGTCAAACAGAGCATAAATGAGAATATCTCTCTGCATTTGCAGCTTATGACGGTAAATAAAAGTTTAATGTTTAACAATATCATAAGCAAACGGATCACATATACATTCTCCATACTGCATAACAAAACTACTAATCAATGTTAACCTAGCAATATCCAAAAGTATATATTCTGTTGATTCTAGGACAAGTGACCATAATAGGTGGTGTTCGTTGGAACGCAATAGAGAATATCTGTGAAGGTTTGTCCTATTACTCATTTCAGCTCTTAACATATTATTATTGTATTCAACAATTCTGCTTTTAACATCATCAGACCATACTTTCTTTATTACAAAGTTAGAGAAGATAAAGACATCAACATCACAGGTAAGATTATACTTTCTGGTAAGATTCACCATGTAACACATAGGTGAGATAGTACGTTGGCTCAATCTTCTCTTCTCGTCTCGTCTATCGTATCCAGGTGATAACAGTACCTGGTCCATAATTCAGGAATATAACAACAGTGAACTATATCCAATACCAGATTGGTCCCTGCTCGACGTACGCCTCCGAGGAAGGGAGATTTGATAGACCCATGTGAGTTCTTGCCGTCATACGGGCCCACTGTTGCCCACAGCATTTCTTATTAATATAATTTGCTTGGTCGGCTCATTGCTAATTAAAGCAATTAATACTTATTGTTATCGCCACGGATCTTTGCCCGTGATCATCAGAGAGATCCATTAAATATGAAGAAATGTCAAAGGTCGCGCTTCGGAGACTGGAGTCGGTCTGGCAGCCATAAAGACTGATTCTTTCACTTAAGTGCGCAATAAAGATAACCTTAGTAAATATTTAATTGCGACATGAAAACAACGAATCATTTAAACAAAAAAAATAAGTTTTTGTTTAACATAAATGACAATTTCGTGATTTTCCGATTGTCACAGACGTAATGGTTCTTCACGGAGCCTTCCATGGAGCATGTAATTTTTCAAATTATCAGCCGATAACTGGGTATAAATTCATAGCTATACTTCATCTTTTAAAGTCCACTCGAGGGTGAATATGTGTTATGCGTACTTAGAGAATAATCTTAACAATTCTCTCACACTCAGTCCCCCTTCAAATGCATACAAATAATCCTCCCTCTAGCGGATAAGGGGTTAACATACAAACATAGAAACATTGGTTAGTCTGACTTTGTGACCATTCTGTATTGGAGGCCCTGAGTAAGTCTAGTTCAAAATAATTAAATCTAGGCTAAGGGAACGTCCATTTGACCTTAATAAAGATGTGGGGTGTCGAAGAGTTTGCAAATAAACAGTTTTGGAAGAAACGGTTGCACCAGTCAAGAGTTAAAAAATAATAAAAAGATGTTGAAATATATACATTCTCTTAATTTTTCAGTTATAATTATGAAGTGCATCATGAAGTTGTATGTTGCGCTATTCCAATTAACTTTAATCTCCCCGTTTTAACTACATTCTTAAATTAAATATCCAAGGCATCATGAATATAAATATGCTATGATATAAAAAAGAGAGTTTGCAAGAGAAAAATCTTCCAGCCCCCATTCCTTTAAAATCAAATGAAAATCGATATGAAAGTATGAGTCGTAGAGTCAGTTTCCTGAAGGAAAAGTCCAGAAAGGCCAAATTAATATCTCCGAGACTAATTTTTAGTCAAGGGGCTCAGATGCATATGGTGTATCAGATGTATTTGTAATTTGCACATGGCATGTTTTTGTCATAATATAGTCATTAGAAAATGTACTAAATACGTAAGATACTAGTATCCATTTCTCGAGTAATTTGTAATTTAATACATAAGATTACTGTGATAAGAGGTGCCATGGTCACTGACATATCCATTTCTTCTTGAGTAATTTAAAATCAATCAGAATAGCATCTCATGAAAGATTCTACTGAATTCGTAAGATAATTGTGAAAAGAAGTGAGGAATTAATAATTATAATACATGTACAATGTAGTATGTCACATGACATTCGAAAAAATACAATTGATAATTGTCAAACACGTGCAAAAAGTCACTGACATAATTATTAATTTCATTTTAAGTATTTTATAATTATAATAGTATGCCATAAGAGTTTCTACTGAATTCATAAGATAATTGTGAAAACAAGTGCTATGGTCACTGATATATGCAATTCATTTTAAGTAATTTATAATCATAACATACTGCCGGGCAAAATACACGACACCAAGATGTTGAGAGACTACTGACAAAAATTCACAATTACGTTGGATATGCAAGAAATATCCCTTCGAGATTGGGAAGTTTTATCAACGACATGATGTCAATCATTTAAATCCAAGCATCCTTTTGATCAGCTATGACATGAAGACGTAAGGGAAAATAACTGAAATCATTTGGTATCGTTTCTTTTGCCCGGCAGTGTAGTATATCATAAGAGATTCTACTGAATTCATGAGATTACTGTGTAAAAGTGCCATGATCACTGACATATGAATTTCATTTTGGGTAATTTATAATCATAATAGTATGGCATAAGAGATTCTATTGAATACAAAAGCTAGGTTATTTATATAAGAGTTCCTTCCTCAGAGACTTATCAATATCTTCATGAGTACTTTATTATTATTACAGTATGTCATAACAAATCTACTAAATACATGAGACTAGTGTGAAAAGAGTCATGCATTCCATGCCCTGCCCACCCCCCCCCCACTCTCTCCGCTCCTTCCGATTCCCCTGCAGCTTGTTCGATCCATCCACTCCTTGTCTGCAGCTTTTCAATATTTCAAGTGAGATATGCAATCCCCAACATCACACTGCCAGATAGCTCGAAATGACACCAGTTATCATCGCTTGAATGTATAATGAAGTTTATTTATTAATGAAATATGTGTAAGCTAATGGAAACTCTCTCAGATGAGGACATCTGATAACACTGACAATGGATCGAGCATGAAAAGAATATCATCCTTTCTATTTGCAAATACACGTCCTTGACAAGTAGCTAATCTGCAACTGTTTTGGGTAGAGCTCCGGCCAGGATTCGAACTGAGAAAGTCAGACACCAATCGCCCAAATAAAACAAACATTGCTGTATTTGATAAGTTCCTAAAGGAACAACCACTTAATTGTTATGGGGAGGACTGACAGATTTTTCCCTTGCAAACTTTTTTTTTATCTCATGGTATGAGACATTCCATTGTTTTTCGATAATTGCCCGCAAAGTATTCATCAGGAGTGCCCCCCCCTCCTTCCGGGAACTTTTTAATGTTTCAAAAACGCATCACGTCTTGTCGATGTCACAGAATGTGACAGAAATAAGACAACAGACTCAGAACATTTTAAAGAGCTTAAGTTCAAAGTTTAGCCTCACACATGACACACAATATCGATCTTATCATAAAAAATACATCAGTTTTATTTGGGGCTTAAACCGGCTTCGTACAGCTTTGAAAAATATAAAATTATATGATTGTGCTTCGGAACTCGCACGAACGAGTAGAAAACACCCAACTAGGTTTAAACGTGCCGAATGCCTTCGCGTCGTCATGTGACTGCCGTCGCCGAAATCCAACAGGTGCTCTAAGTGGGTCATATACACGGGTCGTAGGAAATATATTTGGATAATTTTGATAATTGTGTTCATTGATTATGACATGCAAATGTATGAGAGATATGAAAATGCATCACCGTGCATGTCTTCATTTTCAGATGAGGCGTTTACTGTTTCAACAAGAAAATGCTCCTGCTCATAATTCACAACAACACAATGCTCCTGCTCATAATTCCCAGCAGGATAATGATCCTGCTCATAATTCGTTGTCTACTTGTACTTATTAGTTGGCTGATCAGATGTAAGGAGTTGAAGTTCTTCTTTGGGCTTGAACTTCACCTGTTATAAATCTGCTCGAAATGCTATATAGGCAAAAACATCACCAGGAATAGTTCAACTTCGTCTAGAGAGCTTTGGGAATCAATCCAAAACATTGGTGTTCTCTTAAAACTCTAACCCTTCACCTTTTGTATGTGTAAAAAACGGTGTGCAATTGACCCTTCCGCGGAGAGCACTTAACCATGCCTTCCACTGTCACGTGACCCTGCTGTTGCTAGGTCCGGCAAACATTGACCAAGATGGAGATAGATGCAATGAAACAAAGAGGGAAACTGTCTGATTTACTGGCGAATTTATCGCTTGCTTTCTCTAAGATAATGTAATTTAAATCTAAAGTAAGCAACAGGCGTTCAAGTACTTTATAGTGAAGGGCATGTTAATTATATTTCTGGTGTTTTTAATGGAGATATCATAGCTATCCGTGGCCAGTTCTACCGAAGCCATGGGGGAGAGTAAATTACTAAAAGGCATATAGATACTGACTATATCTTCTTAGATGCATATTTTAACAATGCAATTGTACTGAATGTTAACTATTAAACTGATTATGTACTACAACATGTGTTTTATTTCTAAATGCAAAACAAAACAACATAAAATCTGAGGTGAAATAAACCACAATATCTCTGTGGCAATTAGAAGTGTTCCGGCCAATAATAGATAATTTATGGATTTTCACCTGTGTCGAAACATTGAACTTATCGAATAAATTAGTGAAAACCTTGTTGCAAAAAAGAACAGCTTTCGAAATGCTGAACACTATGGAGGCGAAAGCTTGGATTTGCATATGTACATACATGTAGGCCTACATGTCTAACAGTTGCACAGTCTACGAATAACCTACATGTAATGCACAGAAGTTATATAAAGATAAAGAGTTTATTTTCAGTTTCAAAACATCGCCGTTTAGAAGGGACCTTCCAATAGAGGACTGGTGAGTCTTGTACGGATCAGGTCGATCACTTCATACAGGAATTCTCAGGGGAAAAGTAATACAAAAAGTAACAGATTGGCAGGGTCTAGGTTAAAGAAAATGGCAGTATACTAAACTCAATTTATTAACATATCATCATACAAACACCATCATATCTAATTTATAGAGAAAACAATGAATTCTGATATATACATCTATGTGTAAACTGGTCTAATACAGTTATCCTACGTTATACATATAAACGTATTCACCCTTTAGTAATTAGTGCATGTGATAAAATACTTATAGGCCGCACACAAAATGTACACACCATTGTGCAAACATATACTTGTATCTACTCTTGTTGATCTCGCAGGGGTTCTGTTGAGCATTTAACCATTCACATCATGTTATTCTTCAGAGCGTAATATTGTGTCCTGGGGAAAGACACAAACTGACTCCTCCAACTTAGTCTCTAGGGATACCTGCTGTCTCTGTTAGAAAATCCGTAGCTACAGGTTTTGACTATTGTTCTTGTTTGCTAACGCTGACACTTGTCGATACAACAATACAACCAAAATTAACATGCTCGAGAGAAAAGAGAGATTAATTTCAAAGTAATGTGTTTTATGTGAGATTAGATTGCCTTGAAAACTGCCCGTGAATACATGCTAGGGGAGCCGAGTAAAGTTGGAAAGTTAATTAACTCTTTGGAAAAAAACAACTACTTAAATTAGAAATGTCCGAGTCATTTGTATACGTGTATTTAAATTGATACGGAATTTAAAATGTTGAATGATGTTGCCACAAATCTTATAATATGACAAGGCAGCAGGCATTTGTTTGCCTGACAATATGGCGCATAGCACCAGTGTGCGAGGGTCGGGCACCATTTGGAACTGATGATTGTCCAAATCGGCCTGTCAGTCAAATTCCACGGAACGGTTAATTACAAAGCCTCAACGCACGATTTTTCGCCGAGCGGGTTGTCGTTCTGAATTGATTTCACTATATGAAATACGGTGCACTATATGATAACGACCATACACGTTCACAGTCAGTGTTCTAACAGTTACAATATTAACCTTAGACTAACCATTAGCCTGAGATAAAGCTACGGTCAGCTAAGACGCAGGTCATATTAAACAATTCCACAGTCTTGCCGCAGGACTACAATAACCTTTTATAGAACTATATAAAATCTTATATCTACTTGAAATTTGAATATTTGGATTAAATATTTATTAAACATGTAGCTCATGTTGGATTTTTCTCTCCTATCTGTGAAATGTAATTAATTGTTGAGACACCAGAGCTGTCAACAACTGAGGTCAAATAGTAGTCCACAAAGCTCTAGCAGAGGAGTATCAAGTTTCCTGCAGCGAAGGGAACAAAATCTTATTTATTTTATTATAAACGAATGTCGTTTTAATTTAGTTTTTTTTTTAAATAGAAATTTTAATCTTACTTCAGAGACTATACTTTAGTCTATTCCTGGACGTACCCTAGTCGAGACACAGAGTGAAGCCAACATTTGTTTTCGGACAAATCGCTCTTATCTTCATGATAGAGCGTGAAGGTATCACACATCTGTCGTTAGACTTTTGTCAAGACCCTGAGTCAAGGCATAGCAAACTGAACATTTTTCTCTACCATAGCCACCCCGTGGGGTTTCCCGAGTGTGCCCCTCGTGGCTAAACGAGAGGCACAATAGAATAGGACCCCAGTATCCCCATGCTTGTCGTAGAAGCCGACTAAAATGAGGCAGCCTGTTTGTCGTGGGTTGCGACCTTATGTCGGGGGAGAAAGGGATTCTGGTGGTTGAGATTTCTTTTGGTTATTCGTTTCACGGTTAATATTTATTTGGGATCAACACACCACTTTGACCCTGACTTCTCCTAGATGGGCAGCCTGGTGGGCCCGGCTTGGTTATTAACCGCTGGTCATGTCTAGACCTAGGCCTGGCCTTTTTGCATTTGAGAGAGTGCTGTATAATCTGTTATTTCCAGTACATATTGATCTTATATTTATCATGACAAGATGTTTTTCCTTGTCTCTGTCAGTTTCGATATTTATTGGAACTTATACTTAGCATGGCAAAACGTTTTTGTTGTCAGCCATGTCCTAAAAGGCGGTGGCCCATGGGTCAAACTTGCAGACTCGACCGCTTGGTTCTGTACGTCTCCACTCGGTTGCTGTGCCCTGACCAGCCTGGCATATGTGATGTTAGACAAGTATAGCTTCGTACGTTGTTCTGTGGGAGTATAGCATGCCTGTAACCCTGGCGTTTGTGTCTGCTGGTCATCCGCTGCGCTGCACCGCTCTTGTTGTCACTTGGTAGGGGGTGGCGAGCAGCGTTGCTGAAATTTAATAAACCTTTGTCCAACTGGAGTGATGAGGATGAGGGAACTGTCTCAAAGTCCA
>JAUELE010263574.1:0-10269 GCA_031471655.1 Diodora aspera | reverse complement strand
AGCAGGAATGGGTTACAACGCCCACGTGTCATGAATGAATGGATATTTTTACAAAATCAATATTTAATTTAAGTTTTACCAAAGAAGCTTCAAAGATATGGACACTGTAAATATCCTGAACATGCATTTGTCAAATATATAATGCAGTTGAATATACATGTATACATATATGCTATATTCGGGAAATGCCTTTTACCGTCAATTATTGATTCAGAAAATTGCCTGCAAACGTATATACATATAAATATATATATATATTTCATACACAAAATACAACCATTTATTTCCAGTTGTAGCACATAAAATTACTATTATGTACTTGGACCGAAATATAATTGGTCAAACATCCAGTGACCAGAAGTGTACATTCATTTCTAGAAGGCATAGAAACATAAATGTCCAATGGACATTTCGTTAAAGTTGTTAAAGAATATGACTTACCCATTTATGTTAAAATGCACCCTCCCCCTTATGTCATATTATTTGTATAACTGCGATTACATTCAGTCAGTATAAATAAAACATATTGTGAGTTGTTATGGCATTACATTTTGTGAAATGTTTGTTTGTTATTATGGTAAAACGTATTTGGTGTTGCACTGTTTCCAACACATAAAATTGTGTACGCTCTCCAGTTAAGTTTCAAACAAGTTACAACTTTATATTGAAGTGTCTGCAATGAAGGATTAATCTAATTTGTGCGCAGCAGCAAACAGCTTTTCTATTAAAGCGTAGAGAAAAACAGGCAGAAGAACAACTCAGATGCACTGGAATCTGATTCTGTTGTTTTGTCTGCAATTGCACGATTCCAATAAGAAACAGAAAGGAAACCAGTGCTCAAGTATTGAATTGGTTTTAACTTGCATTTCAAACGTGATTTTACAAAGACACAGACTACAACGAGGCAGATATTAAATTTATATTCTTCTTTCATGTTATTTCACTCCATCTTTATTACGTCAAAATGACTCTGTGCCTATAAGGGGTTTTAATCCAGTTTGATATGTTGAGGTTAAATATGTAATTGTCATCAACAGATTTGCATTCAAAGCAAATTATGTGTTAAATTGGAAGTCAATTTGTACAAAGAGTAACCAAAATGTGTCAGTGGATGACAACAAACAAAGGATTGAATGTGTATACCTGTACAAAATCCTATCTGATGGCCAATGATCCAACAACATTGTACACGGAATTGCAACCATAGCTTATATATTTCAAGCATTCTTATACCTACCAATAGTAACCGAATATTCTTCTTCTTTGTCAACACATCTGGGATACTAAAAGAAGAAACAATTACACTTTTAAGTAATTACATTTGTTGACAGCTGGGTGCAATGTAAAGTAAAGTTTAGTGTTGTATATTTAGAAGCTGCATTTCGACATCTCTCAGGTGATGTTGCTCTCATCTCCCAAGATATATTTAGAGCCTTTGTGCCTATTATTTATTCATATATAGTAATGTCAAGATCTCCAGGCCGACTGGACGTTGTTACTTGGCATATGCAAGGTCGGGGACTTGTCAACTTATTGAACTGTGAACCTTCCTAGCTGCTTCGGAAGGCCTTTTTCTGAACAATAAGAGAAACTTGAAAACCTTACGTTTATATATCTCCATTATTTTGCATATGAGACCATATGTGATTTAACAAGTGTTACCTTTGCAATAACCCTCCACAAGTACATTTCAGTAGCAAACTGAAACAATGTGACATTGACCTTCTGCTTTGCTTGGTAGAATAAATATCTTTTAGTGAAGAGAGGCACAACATTATACTGTGATAGTATGTTTTTCCTATGAACAGTGCAGACCATTAAATCATTTAGATATGCATCACATATTATTTTTAACTTGGCTTGTAATAAAAAATAAAATGAATTATTTATAACTTAACATAATTTCTTGGCATTTTTAAAATTTATTAAAATGACATCATTGCATGCGACCGAGTTTGTACCAGTTTATATCATTTGTTTCCAGTAGTCTCGTTGCGGTGTTCTTACTTTTATACTTTTGCACACCGGTACAGGAAGCGAAAGACACGGATCTCTTAGTTACATTGTCCACGGCCTCGTACAGTACACAGTAGGCTGCTGACGTCAAATTCTTGTTGTCATGGGACCCCATCCCGAAAGTCAAACTTTAAAACGAGAGAACATTGTGCATGTAAAACCCTATTACCACATACAGGCTGTTGGTTTTCTGTTTGGAATTACCAGGACGCCAGACCAGTTGTCTGTTTGTTGCAACCAGATTGTATCAAATTAAGTAAAGACCTCAAAAGGCTAACATAAGGCAACTTCCAAACTTCGGTTACGAACCTTGCACTTCATGTAATCTACTTTACTTCAGGATGACAAATTCAAGTGTGTGGAACACCCAGATTTCTATCAAGATGATTACATCAATTCTTGCCGTATCTGCCTCTAGACCTATGTATGTTTAAACGAGACTGTCTTATATAATTTACACATTACATGGAAAAACCACGAATTGTGCAAATAATAGATCAATAAATTGTCCCGTTCTTCCGTTGTGCATGCTGAAGTCACGAGTCTCCGGTCAGTGTTTCCAGACTTATCAGTTATGATTACGTGGGCCCAGTTCGTTGCAATTGATAAGATTTTTATATTTGATCGTCATATGAAGTATCTGCGTGTATAAACTAGAGGTATCAATGTGGTTTTTGAGAGAATTCAGGTTCTTCGTCTCTGATATTTGTGTTGATGTACTCACAGCTAAGACTCATTACAAACCATATACATAATATTAAATTGTGTTAGAAAAGATTGATTTGCATGTATTGGTTTCAAGTAATATATATACTGAACTCTCAGTCCTCTTAATTTTAAATTGTAAATTCAAAAATTACAATATCACATTAACAGTATATTATGCTTCCCTGATAACTGATTGCATTGTGGATGTGTTTTATAATAAGAATGTATCTTCACTTTTACAAACGTTGATATAGGTTTCCTGTATGACCGCTGGAGAGCCACGGGTTCAGGAGAACGGGATTTGGATGGGTACAAGTGCAACACCAGATGTGCTTTCTGTTAAGGCTAAACGTACAAAGGCCTCGAGAATCTCAGAACTGGTGGCGTCGATAATACTGGCATAATCGAGCGTAGGCGTATAGTCTATATGCGACTCGTTGTTCACACTAAACTTCTGAGATTAAATGAAACTTATTATTTTCTTTATAATTAGATGAATATGACGACATGTCGTAAGTTGAATGTAATTGCAATGTTTCCTGGTTCTGATGTCCTAGTACCCAGTGTCCCGATATTTAATGTACAGAGAAAAACACCTGTCACAATTTCCTATTTTAGGAACACAGTAACATCAATTTCTATTCATTAGTGCCGACTGCGATTCATGTCTATCAAACGTTTATCTCTATACCGATCGCGGACAGGATGTTGTAGTCAATAATCAGAGATTGATGCTTGACAAAAGATTCCATGGTCAGTGTGCTTCATGACAACCACGCATCGCACCAGCGAGATGACTGTGGTAACCTGTGGAATGTCATACCACTGTTCAGATTACATCCCTCAAAACTGTAGGCGTGTAGTCGACAACGACTAAAGTGAGTTGGTGAGTGATTTCGTTGAGAGAACATGAGGGTGGAATTCCGGCTGATATACGCTGTCTACCAGGGAAAGCATTACAAATTATTTGATCTGATTATCTACTCTCAAGCAGATATGATCATATCATTTTCATTTGCCAGTGCCATGTAGATCACGAGATATGTCTCGATGATCATCAGTATCCCCGACTGTTTGGTATAGTATTTTATACATATATTTCAATTATTTGACATAAACCAATATTTTACATCCCACCAGTACTATTGTTGTCTTATCGTGACCCCAGCGGGAGAGCACCCGAAAGGGAAGTCGATTCCAAGAAAGAAAAGGACGTCAAATCCAAAAAGTATTTGAATCCTTAAAGTCTTTGATATTTCGAATTTGAGCACCAGCTGTTACTTAGTATGACTAAATCCAGATAAATACTCCCGATTTCTCGCTTTGCTGTGTTGTTGTAAGTTACATACTGCATGGAAGGAGATCATTTTGAAACTATAAAGACTTGTCTCATTTTTTGTTTAATGTATCTGTAACAGATCTAATGACACATGTCTTACTATATAGTGCTGATAGCAGTCATGTTTAGATGCAGAATATCACCTGAAGAACTGACAAGATTCTATCGAAATGGAAAAACTGAACTGAAAGGCCCAATCATTGTCTGAGAACAATTTGGAATGAAACGAAAACAGACAGAATAGGATACAAGGCTTGCCACCTTTTATTTCTGAATTATTGGCAATGTGCGCTAGCAATTAAAAACACATTTAAGTTGACGTGAGTTCTAACACTTACTATTGATTTAGATTCAAATATAATAACAAATGTTTTTTACTGATATGTATTGCTCATAAATAAAATGCGTTTAACTAATAACAAAACATATTTGTTCATTACATACGCATCGACCACGTATTTGAAGCCGGAGTATACACCACTGCTCAACTTCCCGTTCCTATTTTAATCACCTTTTCTAAACCAGTAACATGAAGCAAATAACTCGTGAACAACATATGCTAGTCTGTATATTATAAACAAAACGACTTAATGACCTGAATATATAAAAAAAACTCAAATGACCAACGACACCTTTGAAGCTGTCAGTAGTCGACTAGTTCATTCATTACTGTAACCAGCTCAACAGACCAAAAAAAGAGTTTTAAAGTTTCAGGGAATTGCACATGAGAAAGCACATATGTGTCCAAACAACAGAATGTAATGAATGGTGAATGGATCCTCAGCATGCAGTCTTTATAATTATTTGGTATCTCAATACTACAGAATAATAACATAATTGTTTTATGTTTGACAGATATAACGTACAAGACATCCAACAACTGGACTTCAGTCGAGTTGATGTCATATTTGCACGAACAATATTTCAGCAATAACACATCGACATGTGCGAGTTGTACATCGAGAGTATAGAAACAGTAGATCAGTAAATGGAAATGTGAAAACAAAAGATCCCCCGTTTTAGTAAGTTGCACGACAAACACAGAAAACTGTACTGACAATTTTAGTAGCAAAACCTTACTTTTCAATACATACATATAATGTGTAGCAGCTAAATCGCGCCAAAAAAATGGAATGTTTCGAAGTTTTACTGGCTTTATCATCTATACGTATTGAACTTAAAGCTTATTCACAAGATACACAAGGCTTCTGAAAATTAGTTTGTACTGAAATGGATGAGACATCTTTAATATTATTCAATATTAATAGCGGAATCTCTCAGATCGTTGCATTTCGTCCTTAAATCACGTAAACCAGCTGACCGAGTTTCATACTTTATTTGCCTTAATTAATTTTTCTCTCAGTTGCTTGCACAATTTCCTCCCAGTCAGGGTCCTTGAAACAGGAGAGTAACTCATCGCTTTAGATCTTCCAGCAAATCATTTCAGAAGTGGAAAAACAGGAGAGGTAAGTTACAACGCCCAACGTGCCATGAATGAATGGGTATGTTTCATAAAATCAATATTTAATGTTTACTGATGAATATGATTGCTGTACATTTCCTTAAACGTGCATTTATAAAATATAAAATATAGTCTTTGTTACCAGCACTGCTTTCCGCTGATAAGACCAAACTATTCTTTCTCTATAGTTAGATTCAGATAATTGCCTGTATAGGTATGCACTGATATTTTACACATGTTAGTTTGTTTTTAGCTGTGTCACATACATTTGTTGTTAGATGCTTAAACGGATATTATTTACAATACATCTTGTGACTACAGTACATGTACAAGCGTATAAGCGTCAGTCTTTTTATTTTTATTGTTATAGTAATGTCGGAATTGTAAGTAACAATGGTTTTTGACCTTCACAACCTTTATTGAGGAAACACCAATCATTACTATATGTATGATATATCGACATAACAAAGTTTACACTACTTATGATTCTTGAGGAAATCAAAGTATCGTTCATCTGAAGTCCCTTTTGCAGGTAAAACTTGGCATTACCTAGACAAAATTGCACCCTGATTCATGGATTAAGAAACGGATCATACCTGACCCCGCTGCTAGCGTTAATGATCAACTGAGCACACGCACGTCGATGCATGTGCAGTCACACACTGTTGCCAAAGGGGTCGTCTAAGTAATAGAAAATGCACTTCTTCACGGTTGTTTGGAGTTATGCCTAGAAATATTTTGGTCTGAATTTGTATATCTGTACTTTTGCAGAATGTTTACATCAAATCTGAAATTTCTTCATGACCATTTCTGCATGTCTTGGGCACCTTGCCATCGTTGACACGACAAATCAGAATACACCTGATGGTAAGTTACAATCTTGCTTGCCCACAGAAACACTGTATCGATACAAAACAAGGTTTTCTCCAATAAACATACGCTCATGAACATTTTCTATATTAATTACAGCACCCAGCAGCAATACATATTTTTTTCAGCATCAGTGATATTGTAGATATCACTTGTGTAAAGGATACATGTATCTCAGTAAACACTTTATTTTGTGTGTATGTTACATCTAAGCAAACGTTTTATGTCATTTAATATAAATCTTGCAAAACACCAATACTTTGTCTCATTTCATAATTTTCAATGTCAGTAATTTGCATAATATATATAATTATAGCATTGTTTCAGAAAAAAACACTGTTCACTTAAAATAACTGCATCTTGTACATTTTGACAAAATGTCAATCCTGTAAACTTGTATTTTGCGATCAGAAAACGTATTACCGTCCAGATATATACTGGTGCTATGTTTCTCAATTAGATATTTTGATAATTCATAGCTCGATTCGTTGTCACCTGCCTTTAATAAGAAAATACCATATTTCTTTAGGATAAGAGTTATGGTTAGTGTTAAGGTTACGATTAGGGATAGACCAATGGAATGTCGGATTAACGGGCTGTCGGACTATTGGACTCAACCCGTTCAACGTTATGGCATCTGATCCCATTATGTTAAAACGCTTCTCTTTCTATCATATTATTCCTGTAACTGCGATGTTAAAATCAGAGCTATTTAACAAAACAAATTACATTTAAGTTATTATGAAATTACATTTGTTATCAAGCATTTACTACCACAAGAGAAAAGACAAAATGGCAACAAACCAAATTCTATACGCTCTCCAGATAAAGATTCAAACAGGTTCAAACTTTGTATTGAAGTGTCTGTATTCATGGATTAATCTAATTTGTGTGCAACAGCTTACAGCTCATCTATTAGAAGCACAGAGGAAAACATACACAGGAACAAATCAGATGCACTGGAATTATGTTGTTTTGTCTGCAATTACCAGATCCAAGTAACAGAAAACTGGATTTGTATTTTGTTTAAACTTTTATTTCAAACATGATCTTACAAAGACACAGAACACACTGTGACAAATCTTAAACGTAATTATTTTTGCATTGTATTTCACTCCATCGTCCTTACTTGCAAATAATCATGCTCCAATAAGGAATTTGAATGTAGTCATTGGGCGCGTAAAATATATGTGTTGAAATACAACAACATATGTGTAGCTTTAACATGTTTGACATATCGTGGTTAATTATCTACATGTACATGTCATCAACAGATTTGAGATTGCATGAAGTTATTTTGTTAATTGCACAAAATCACTGATTCCATTTGTACGAAATGGCAACCAATATGAGTCACTAAAGAACAAAAAATGTATTCATTTTCTTACAGACTGATATCTATACAAAATGGTATCTCATGGACAAGAATACGCTCTCCAGATACGTTTCAAACAGGACCTGGCCACAACAGTGTATTGAAGTGTCTGCATTGATGGATTAATCTAATTTTTGCGCAGCAGCTAACAGCCCATCCATTAAAGCACAGAGCAAAACAGATAGAAGAACACATCAGAGGCACTGTGCCAATAAGGGGTTTTAATCAAGTTTGGCATGTTTAGGTTAAATTTGTAAATGTCATCACCAGATTTGCATTCGAAACAAATTATTTGTTAAATTGGAAGTCTATTTGTAAAAAAATAACCAACCACAATTTGTCAGTGAGAGACAACAAACTTATCAGTCTTTAAACAAATTGAACATGTATATCTGTACAAAATGCTATCTCATCAAGGAGTCAACAACATTGTACATTGAATTGCAATCATAACTTATTTACGTTTTCTCATTTTAAAACCTTTTTTGCAAAACCGAAATATTCTTCTTCTTTTTCAACAAGCCCACGATACTAAACGAAGAAACAACTGCGCTAGTAAATAATTACATTTGTTGACAGCTGGGTGCAATCTAAAGAAGGTTCAGTGTTGTATATTTAGAAGTTACATTTCGACTTCTCTCAGGTGATGTTACTCTCATCGCCCAAGATATATTTGGAGCCTTTGTCCCTATTATTTATTCATATATAATAATGTCAAGATCCCCAGGGGAATTGAACGTTGCTACTCGGCATCTAAATGGAAGATGTGTGGGAGTGTGTCATACTTACTGAATTGTAAACCTTTCTAGTTGCTTCTGAAGACCTGTTTCCGAACATTGAAAGAAACTTTCAAAGCTTACATTTACTTACCCCATTATATTGTATATTAGACGAGAGTTAAACTTGACAACTATTCAAAGGTACATTGTTTTGTAGATGAGACGAGCGGTAAATTTGACAGTAACTATTCAAAGGTACATTGTTTTGTAGATGAGACGAGCGTCTTATTTGACAATAACTATTCAGAGGCACACAGTTGTCAAGTTTAACTATTGTTTAACTAAGGAACATTGTTTTGTATATGGGACGAGCGTTAAATTTGACAATACCTATTCAGAGGTAGATTTACATGTATGTTGCAACCTGAAACAACGCAACTTTATTGCTTTTGTTCTTTGGTTTCTGAAACTAAATGTTATTCATGAAATGCCGTGGATTAAATACCGTATAGTAAGTAAATGTTATGACCCCGTAAACAATTTAGAACGTGAATCATTTACATGTAGATGTATCACAAACGATGTTCGCACTTTGTTCGTAATTAAAAGCAGAATAAAGTATGTAAACTTTGATGTGAAGCAATGTGTATATTTGCGTACGTATGATCGTCCGAGACATGTGATTTTTCTGCATACATGTAAGTGTTTCAACCCAGAAGTTGGTAACCACAGCTGTCACTATGTCTTCAGATTGTTCGCCTGTCAATGTGGTTAGCCTGTCAATTATATTTTGAACAGACCAAGAACCCAAACGGCAGTTTACATCTGTAATACTCAACTGTTTTAGTAGTATGACCAGAAATTATTGAGCATGTTAGGAATATGTTTAAGTTGATCTTTAGTATAAAACACACTGACCAGCTCTCAAGTGCTTAGTTTCATTCAAGGGAGGTAACTCAGTTAATCCTATTTCATTAGTTTGTCAAGAGTTATCCCCCTTTGTTTACATGCAAGCAGACGTCATTTTTAGTGACCATCAGAATGGCTGATTTAGAGAAGAGGAAGTTGATTTTTTTTAGTATTATAACAAAGACATCAGATCAGCTAAAGTGATTTCAAATGGAACAGGTGTCCCTCTGTCCACTGTTTATTGTGTCTTGAAAAATATTGAAAGTGGAAATGGCATTGAGCACAAGAGAGGTGCAGGTAGGCCCAGAAAATTGACAGTCGGTGACAGGAGGCGGCTTGGTATTCTTGTTTCTAAAAACAAACGACGGAGTTTAGAAAAATTGCGACTGGATATGATTGATAGAGGAACTGCCTGTAAAGAGACAGTTAGAACTGAGATACATGCATAGGTTGAGAGAAACGTCGAAAAATTCCATCACCGATCATGAAACCTGAACAAAAGGAGCGAATGTTGAACTGGTGTTGAGAGCACTGAAATTTTAACTGGGATAATGTTATTTTCTTTGATGAAAGTTCCTTGTGGCTGTTCTTTAATACCAAACAAACTGAAAACCTTTGTATCAGCTCCCCAAGTACAGTCCGAAATATCATGTGTAGGGTGGCATATCTGTGTTTGGATAAATGCCTCTGTGTATATTTGAAAGGAATATAACCAGTGCGCTGTACACAGATATTCTTGCTGAACATTTACTTCCATCTGCTCAGGTGTTCTATGGCAATTCTTTCATTTTCCAACAGGCCAACGATCCAAAACACCGTTCGAAGTATTCTCAGGCCTCGTTTCGGACCCCAAATGTGACATTATTAGAGT
>JAUELE010263563.1:0-10269 GCA_031471655.1 Diodora aspera | reverse complement strand
GGGGTGTCAGATTTTGCCGTTTGAAATGTTCAGATTCAGGTTGTTCATTGTCTTTAAGAAAACACTGAATTTGATACAGTAAATTGTCAATATATGAATATACTATATAAACAAAGTGGAAATGGATTAAGTTTTGGGGCTCGTTGATTCTTTTTCACGAATCCACCGCTCCTCATGCATTCTCCATTACTTAGTGTTAACTGAAAGTGCACCAGTGCCAGTAGAAGTAAACAATGGCTTGTTGAGTGAGAGAGAAGACTTGAAGAGAATGCACGAGGAAGCTGACATTATCATTGTCAAGCAAGTGGTTTATCTTAAAAGGAACATATCTGATGCTTTAATTACAGTTGTGTGCGATGATACCGATGTATTTGTGTTGTTGCTGCACTACTATCGTCATCAACATTTAACCTGTTAGGTGTTCATGCAAGCCACATCACCTGCAAGTAAGCTGATTAACATCAAGGACACTGCCGAGAAGCATGCATATTTAGTTCCCAGACTTCTTGCAGGTCATACTCTCTCAAGATGTGACACTGTTGCCCAATACTGGGGTATTGGGAAATCAACTACCATCAGAATTATTCAAGGTAATATTGCCCTAGGTCACCTTGGCAACCAGTCTGCCTCTCATGCAGAAATCATGAAGGAAGCAGTGATTTTTTTATGTGGGTGTTATGGGCATCGTCAAACTTCATCAATTGAGGAAGTTTGATTAAAGTTGGAAAAAGAAATGCTGTGTCACCAGTGAAGATCATGTCGTTGCCACCTACATATCAAGCATTTGAGCAGCATGCTTTAAGAGCTCGCATTCAGACCTGCATCTGGAAGCATGCGCTGCATCAAACACACAAACCCCCCCAGACCATGGCAATCTTTAGTCCCCCACCGGTAAAGCATTAACATATTTAGAGATACTCATTTGAAACATGTCAGATAAAAATGGACATTAATGATAATGATTAATGATTTTAAAGAAAGCTGCCTGGTTGAATAACTTCTTTAGAAATTAAATAGAACAACTATACCTCTATCTGTTTGCAAAACAGCCATGTTTTCAAAGAGTAGTGATGAAAGAACATATTGCATGGCTGCCAACTTTGAATATGAATATGTCCAGCAAATTTGGTGTAAATGTAACATGTTGTTTAGAAGATAAGGGCCATTTCAGACTTTTTCACAGAATTCCTTCAAATTTTAAGTTTTTTGCCCAAAGAAAAAAAGTATTTTTTGGATCGGAAAAATTCTTTCCCATGACACATTGTTAGGCCATAATGAACATGTGTAGCAACTTTAGTGTCAATGTAACAAGTACTTTGAAAGATATCGACCGGACAAGACGTTTTCACAGAATTCCTTCAAATTCTAAGCTTTTTGCCCAAATATTAAAAAAAAAACTTTTTGGATTTGAAAATATCTTTCCCATGACACTTTGTTAGGCCATAATGAACATGCATAGCAAATTTGGTATGAATGTAACATGTAGTTTGGAAGATAGGGGCCGGACAAGACGTTTTCACAGAAATCCTTCAAATTTCAAGTTTTTTGCCTAAAAATCAAAAGAATATTTTTGGATCAGAAAAATTCTTTCAAATGACCCACTTTTAGGCTATAATAAACATGTGTAGCATATTTGGTGTAAATGTAACAAGTAGTTTGGAAGATATGGGCCGGATAAGACTTTTTCCACAAGCATTCCTTCCAATTCTAAGCTTTTTGCCTAAAAATCAAAAACATATTTTTGGATCGGAAAAATTCTTTCGCATGACACTTCGTTAGGCCATAATAAACATGCATAGCAAATTTAGTATGAATGTAACAAGTAGTTTGGAAGATAGGGGCCGGACAAGACGTTTTCACAGAAATCCTTCAAATTCTAAGTTTTTTGCCTAAAAATCAAAACAATATTTTTGGATCGGAAAAATTCTTTCGCATGACACTTGGTTAGGCCATAATGAACATGTGTAGCAACTTTAGTGTAAATGTAGTAAGTAGTTTGGAAGATATTGGCTGGACAAGACGTTTTCACAGAAATATTTTTGGATCGGAAAAACTCTTTGGCATGACACTTCGTTAGGCCATAATGAACATGTGTAGCAACTTTAGTGTAAATTCTAGCAAGTAGTTTGGAAGATATGGGCCGGACAAGAACCGGAAGGACGGAAAGACGGACGGATTAAACGCATTCCTATAGTCCCCCTCCGGTGTCCGGTGGGGGACTAATAATCAGAATTAAAAGTAACAGAAAGTAACAACTAATAAAGACGAAACTATCAATCTTATTAACCCTTTAAGCACGGGAGCGCCCAAAACTGCCTGTAAATTTCAAGTTGTTCCAGGTCGGGAGTGCCCAAAAGTGCCTGCAATAAATCGCGATCTATTTTCAAAGGCAGAATGAAAACCAGTCACGTGATCGACAAATACTGGCACCTGCACAAACTTCTAAAATGGTGTCCGGAAAGTGAATGG
Organism: Diodora aspera; assembly: GCA_031471655.1. Lineage (NCBI taxonomy): Eukaryota > Metazoa > Mollusca > Gastropoda > Lepetellida > Fissurellidae > Diodora > Diodora aspera. The sequence goes on along the minus strand of JAUELE010263563.1, from coordinate 7,800 downwards.
TTTCTATTTAAAGTTTTTGAGAAAAAATGCACTTTTGCGATAGATCAAACATGACAGACAGTTAAGTTTGTCTCTTCAATGCCGGATGATATAGCAGTTACTGAAAGTAAACATTTTGGTGACGACACGGACATTAATAATGATGTAAGCGATTCCATAGCAAATTCTTGGAAATTATTTGCGTGTTCCTTAAAAACGATATGGTTCTCTGAAAACGAAACTAGGTCGAGTGATGTTGACGGGTTTGGCAATTATAACTATCCAGTCGACGTTTCATGAATGTGGTCTAATTCAACTGAGGTTGTCAAATTCAAGGATTTATTTTGCTACAAATGAACAAACACGCTGTTTGCCGATCTGGATTATAGAATTTATTCACTCGCGCAGCTTGTATTGTTACGAGCATGGATTTACCGGATGCAGGATTTTGCGTCCAGTACCCCAATTTTGCTATTGGGGACCCCGAAATATCCTGCCCTTGCGTCCCCTGGGACCCCCCAAAAAATTAACACCTTCTAGACGCAACAAGTAGATTGAGCAATTACAGAATTGTTTATTCAGTACTGTAATAAAAATATAAATTTATCTACAATCCTGTCTTTGTAATGACATGTTGACATTTCAAAATTTATAAATAGCATCTACTGTATTCAACATATCAATTACTGAAACTGGGATCCGTATTTCATATCTTGGGACCCCAAAAAGTAAATATTAGGGGTCCCCTGGACCCACATAAATATTTACCTAGGTAAAACACTGGTTACGCGCATTCTCATTTTTACTGTCTGTGGTGGACATTTTCAAGAATGATCATAAGATACATACATACATCATTCGAAAGCTTATTAAATTCCCTTTTCAATGGTACTAAAAATAACTATTTGCAAAACATCATCACACAACTATGTCCATAAATTATGGAATTTTCGTTTGAATCTTCAAATAGCGTCATAGTTCCATAGTTACATCTCGTTACCAGGAATAGGTGGAGAGCTGTTTTTGGTACCACTGGAAAGGAAATTTAATTTACTTTGAAATAAACACGTTTGCTTTTTGTACCATATAATGTTTACTGCAAGGGCCTCCAGGGACTAAAAAGTCAACAACTCATCAGTAGAGAAAGGTTTAAGACAGAAGTTCCAATCCAAATGATTGAAACGTGTCAATGTCAATGTCAAAAGGTGCCAGAACTTCAGATGAAAGACTATTAAATTCAGATTTTTAGGTGCAAAAAGTTCTGCCCAGTTACTTAAAACCTTTCACAGCATCACACTACCATCTCCAGTGTTCATTCCAGGCTGCTTTCTTGCACTTTTCACGCAAGTATTTAGAAAATCTAGACTAAAATATAGTCTCTGAAGAAAGATTAACATTTTTATTAATTTTTTTTTATTACAACGATATTCATTGTAATAAAATAAATAAGAACCCAGAGAGACTGCTAACTTCAGCTGCGGCTATCTAGACTGGCAAAATATCTAGACTGTGTGCTTGTCTCTGCTAAAAATAACTTCAGGGTATGGATGACAGACTACCATCACCACTACTACTACTACTATTACCACCATCACCACTACTACTACCCCCACCACCACCACTACTACTACTACCTGCATACTACTACTTCTACTACTACTACTTCTACTACTATTACTACCACTACTACTACCACTACTACTACTACTAATACATGTTCTTCTACTACTACTACTACTACCACCACTACTACTACTACCACGATTACTACTACTTCTTCGTCTTGCATGTTACTACTACTACTACTAATACTACTACCACCACCACAACCACTACTACTACTACTACTACTATTAACACTACTACCACCACAACCACTACCACTACTGCTACTACTACTATTAATACTACTACCACCACTACTACTACTCTAATACTACTACTACTACTATTAATACTACTACCACCACCACCACTACTACTACTTCTTCCATATTACTACTACTACTACTACTTCTTCTTGCATATTACTACTACTACTACCACCACTAAGACATATACTACTACTACTACTATCAATACTATAACCACCACCACTACTACTACTACTTCTTCTTGCATATTACTACTACTACTATTACTACTACGATACGCGGGCATGTCTTCGATCAGTGCTCGAGTCGAAAGCCATTACGAACAACAGGCACTATAATTATTTGTACAATTACTTCACAAATGATATTTATGGAATGCGTATCGCTGAGCTAACGACCATTTTGACCCCTATTTTTACGTTGTATCACGTGGTTAAATAGGCCCCGGCTTTATTTGACTGGTCACCCAAATCGCCCTCGAAGCCCACTTCGGACAAGGCATGATAAATTTCATGTCCACTCAATCTCATCAACAAATGAATCAAGCACACCCCCTTTGAACTGACCGCTTGCGCGTCATTCTTCCGATGAGAAAGTAGTCCCGTCAATCGCTACCGTCTTGGAAATTACGTCACGGCGTTGTTCGGCTATCTCCGCGAGGGGGCGCCCTGCTTTGATCACTGTTGTGGTATAATCTAATCAAATTTTTGGGAAGTTTCGGAACGCTGCCAGCCATCTGTTGAGCGCTGTACTGTTAAATCATTGTTCAGAATGCACGCTTTGCACGTGCTCGAGAACATATGGCACGCGGACCTTTCGCAAGTGGAACTTTTTAAAGGGAAACACCTTCAAAATTTTAAAGAATGAAGTACAATAATCATTTTTTTTCGTGTTTATATTGTAAACAACCTGCAAATGTAATCATAATGAGGACATTTATATAGCGCCAAACTCATGCTCAAATCGCTCAACAATATTACACTGGTCATTGGAACAATCCACATCATTTCTCAACTCCCTAGGAAGTACACAACCTAAGCTGGCTGTCAGATATTCGAAGGTTATCATCATAATACCATATCTCAGAAGGGATACCCAGTTACAACTGGTGCACTGAGGCAATTTACGAACACGGACACTAGCCCAGGATGACACCACTGACAACAGTGTATCAGTGTGAGGCAGGGCAAACCTTTAATACCTGAAATGATGTATATTTCAGTGGATACGTTTAGTGAAAATTAGTAGGGTAGATACACGAGAGAGTCTGTTATGGATTATCAACTTCTTTATTGGTAACAAGGATCTTTAACTGCCATGTATCCATGTACACGAAGGATATGTTTCTTGATGGGCATTTTAGAAGTTGTGGTAACAGATGCACGAGAGAGACTTTAATGGATTATCAACTTCTTAATTGGTAGGGAAGTTTAAACATTTCTTAGTCTCGTTCTAAAGTGTTATTCAGTGTAGTGGCTGTTATTTATTATTTATTATTTATTTATTTATTTGTTCATCCATCCATCCATCCATCCATCCATCCATCCATCATGTATTTATTTATTTATTTATTTATTTATTTATTTATTTATTTATTTATTTTCATTATTATTATTATTATTTTTATTATTATTTAATACGCCTTAGCGCTGAATTCATGTAAGACGGGCTTTCTTTGATAATCGACGACTCATTGTCAAGTCATGTCACAAATGGATTCACAAGTACACACAACAGACAATAGACTTCACTATATTATGCCAATATAGGTAAACACGTCCTTGGAAATCCGACTCGTCTGATTGAATTTTATTTTGGCATGTATATTTCAATCGCCTGCCATGTCACTTGCGCTTCCAATTCAAAGATTATCGACAGCTGTCATCTATTCGCTCCGTGTCAAGTTTTGATGAAATTGAGCCCTGAAATGTACAATGTTTGTTTAATGCATACGAATGAGACTCGTGCGTGAGGGTTTGGAATGTCGCGATAACACGAATAGAATTGAAATATATGGCTTTGAACCTGAGTATTTGTGTGTCGATTTATCTTGTACTTGCCAGTTTAACTTCGTGAGTGTGGGAGTGCGAGTGTGCTAGTTAGCTTGTGCACGGGAGTATGTTAGTCTGGCATCCAGACCCTGAAGTTTTATCATAACAGAGACAACCACAGTCTAGATATTTTGCCAGTCTAGATAGCCGCAGCTTCAGTCTCTCTGGGTTCTTATTTATTTTATTACAAATGAATATCGTTTAAAATTATTTAAAAAAAAAAAAATGTTAATCTTTCTTCAGAGACTATATTTTAGTCCAGCATTCGTTTAACCTCCATGTAATAAAACTGATATATATGTGACGATGTTCAGTGTGTATGATATAGATAATTCTATATTCTATTCTACAACTCTGGTACTCACTCACTGAGACGGCAAGAATAGCAACACACAGAATCAGTTTCATGGCGCTGGTGTCAACACTGACCTCGCCTTGCACACATTAGAGAGTTCATATCAGATAAGATACCTTGGTTTGGCTTGTTTAGACCTTTACCCGAACTTTCCAAAACTACTTTTTTTTTCAACATAAAGATAGGAGTGATCTAATCGAGTAAACGTTCCGCTGTGAAATATATACTACGGGACAAAAGTTTAAAGTTTTGGATCAGGTTATAAAAATACGAATTGAAGTACATGAAATAACCTAGATCGGATACGGATACACACATGTGTATTCTAAACAGTGTTGCACGCAATTTGATTGTAAAAAATCAGATAACCACTGACAGACACACGTGACCCTCCTCTGGCATCAATGCATTCCTGGCATTCGCTCTGCATGCTGCAGATGATCCTACCAATAACTGGGGGAGGAATCCACTACAATTCCTCAAAATAAGACACGTTCAAGACCAGCAGGTGTTTGTGGAGGCGGTGTTCTTGTTTCAACATGTTTCTGCAGAGTGTCCCACACGTGCTCGATTGGGTTGAGGTCGAGAGACAATGCTGGTCATTCCATTCTGTTCACGTTGGTTGTGCTGTTGTAGACACTGTGACAATTCGCGCCCGATCAGGTCTGGCCATGCATGTTCCTCAGAAATTGTCCCCTCTCACCCTTTTAAATTTTGTTTCTTTGCTGTGTGAACCCGCAAAGTATACTGATGGAAAACAATTGAGGGAACAGAGGTGCATATGAGGCAGCATGGTATACTGACAATGCATATTGGACATCTTCATTATTTTAATCAGCCATGAACCATGTGTCTTTCCTGTCTCCAGATGACCTCAAGAAGTGGAACACTTGAGATGATAATTATTTCACTTAACAATGTTTCCAACTAAGTGTACCTTTATTTCTTTCTGTCAATATATTATGAAAAGGGCTGAGATTGCATCAGTTTGCATGTTGATTTTTTCAAGATTGTCTAGGGGAGCATGCCTGCCTCCCCCCCCCCCCTAGAAAATGTGTCATGACCTATGTTGTGCCCCCTCCCTCCCTTACGCAAATATTGGATCTACCCCTGTTTGTTGAAAGTATATTTTCAGTGTTTACACCGAAGAATACATATTTTACTTCACATCAGATGTTGTGGATAAAAGGAACCTCACTGAATCCTTCAAATCTGATTACCAAGCTGAACTAGAGAACTGGGGCTTCTGATGTATTGCTCATCGCGTATGCTGGTCTAGATCAAACTGGACGTTGTATTGTCTTTATGTCTGAAAATGACATTTCTGTATGTAATATATGTGGTCACCCATCAATATAAAAATAAAGTAAATACCGCCATGTTTGGTTTTATTTAATCGTTTATTCAATAGTGTTCCCCTGAATCGTGTGCCGATCACTGCATTCTGGAAACAAAAAAAAAGAAAACCGCAATAAGAGACATTCAAACGTTCATAACTTTCGTTCAAGGTTTTATCATTTTCATCGTTTTTCTATGTTATTTTCATTCACATCAGCTTTGTCGTCACACCTCATAACCCAGATAATTGTACATGTACTGATTCTCAGGTCAGTTCAATAACATACGTAATTTTGTCTTCGTGATGATGACCTAGAAACTGATCCATCAGTTAAGCTAGCAAATATGGGGCGTCTGACAAAATATCAACTTTGTTGTCCCTGAGTTCTCACAGAATCTAGGAACCTTTTATATCTTGGCTTTCATGATACATTTCATAATTATAAGAGAAAATAAATATGAATATATCACTGCAGTCTATTCATATTTTTTACTCTTGACAAATGCAATCTATTTATTTTCAAGAAAATTGGCTGCAAACTATTTATTTCCAAAATCTACTAATTCCCGCCCCTAAAAATCAAATCCCTAAAGGTGAATCAGTTTTTCGCAACCCAGTGATTCCAAGTCCACCATACTCAAATACGTGTTACTTGAGGCAGTATAACAGAAGATCCCTTGATAGCTTGATAGAATGTGTAAAAGAGCTTTACACCTTGATGCAAAGGTGCGCTGTCTCGCAGTGCTCATCCGACACAATCGTAGCTACTCAGTTCTTTCCGTGATTGGGCAAAGGAAAGGGACGAGTAGCTACGATTGCATCCAACACACGATATAAAATACTCACGGTGTTTCACATATGGGATATCCGTTTCTACTGCATCTCTCGTCATTCCACAGGAAGTGTTCACTGGCCAGATAGGACAGACAGCTCTCTGTGCTGGGGCTGCTCGGCTCCCCGGGGCTCCAGTAGAACGTGGTAATCGTTTGGCCCGACACGGCCCATCTCCAGTCTGAGGAGAGAATGGTACTTCCGGCTGTCCAGTAGTCGTCTGCGCGGGAAAAGTTAGCTGGAATGGGAAGAGTTTCAATCATTGTAAAATTGTTGCACTCAGTCTGATAAGGGTCTTTCTTTGATCTACATGCAATGTCCCCTTTCTTATTTTGAGACATGTGTCCTGAGATGACAGAACATTGCTAGGATTACGACTTGGGTTGGCAACGTTCATATTTCTATGACCCCAAAAAAGGACGCTGGATGGACATCGGGCTTATGTAGGAAGATCACATACGGCTTGAAATAATGTTTGTTCCAGGGACGGGGCGTCCCAGCTAGTAGGGAACGGTTGATAACCCTAATTACGACTGACGATGGCGATGTCGTAAACGATTTTGTTGATGGTGATGATGAGCACAGGTACGATGATGATGTGGATGGAGACGACGATGGTGATGTCGTTGATGATGATTATTTCGTGGATGATCACGATGATAATGATGATGATGATGATGCTGGTGGCAGTAGTGATGATGGATGATGCCGTCGGGGGCGGTGATTATCATGACACCGAGCTTTAACTGTGGTACAGTGGTGTCGCTTCTGCTCTTTTATGTTTTCATGAACAGTCTGGTGATTGAAACAAGTTGTCATTTTTTTCAACATCTCCCTGTCACTTCCGCCTCCAAAATTGGAGTGCTTTAGTTTATGTTGACATTGTTTTCAACAATCACCTCAGTGTCAGGGTTCATTTTCGACCTGAAGGAGACACGATCTAATTGGAGTGAACTGGGTAGATCCACGGACCTTAACACGCTATCCCTGAAATTTCAACAAATGACTCTCCAGAGAGTTCTCAATGAAACGCGGTCCGTGCGGATGCAGCAGACGACTTCAGCCACTCTCCGAAAGAGGTGAAGCGACCATGAACAGAAGACAATTATCACAACAACCTATACTTACCGTGATTTGTTGTCAGGTAGTTTTTGATGAAGTTATGCTCATCCGGGCTGTCTATGCTCACCAGCGCCATGTCAAATGCCTGACAGTAGTCCTGTACGGGAATAGAGAGTGATGGGTTTAACCACAGGAGTTCGAATCAATGTTAGGCCAGTATAGCTTTATTTAAAAAACAAGAAACATCTTCAAAAAAGAAGATAATCGGCGCAGAGTCACATATATTTAAGTACAGAGTTGAGACAAACT
>JAUELE010263552.1:0-10269 GCA_031471655.1 Diodora aspera | reverse complement strand
TCAGCTATGACAGAAAGACGTAAAGGAAAATAACTGAAATCATTTGGCATCGTTTCTTTTGCCCGGCAGTTTATATTGATTGTTCCAAAGGTTGTTTTCTTTAAAGAAAACATTAAGTTTGACCACGTATCCCACTTTAAATAGATTTAGATATATTTTTATGAAAATCATAGACATAGTTTAATGCCCATACAGCATAGTCAGGCTCTTTTGTAGACGAATGTTATATTAAAACTTTAAAAAAATTAATTATATGTTTATGCCACTTTAGGTTGAAACGAAGTCAAAACTTCAAATGCATCCCGGTTTTCGCGCCTGCACTGCGCAAACGCCAGTGTTTGTATAAAGCGCAAGCGCAGTAAATGCATCTAAACCAGGTATGATTCTTTCCAAAAGGAATATGCAATTTGTAAAATGTTAAAACAATGAAATTGGAAAAAAATTCTTTGATAGACGTTTTGTATGACACACATACTGCACATATCATCAAAATGCTTCCTGGGAGGTTCGCCAAATGTTCGACGCATATCATATTATCGTTACTCATTCCAGGCGAATGGTGGCAATGCCAAGATACCGTGTTGTGGATAAACCACTCACCGCCGCAAGCTGAAACCACATGTTGATTTGTAGTGGGAACAACATAAGGCGACTTCTGGTCACGTAGCTTGTAAACACACATGCGCGTGCGCACGTTCACACTGATCAGAGTACTGATTGAGAGAACACTACAGAAACAATTCTTTTTCGACGAGGGGAGGACACAAATTGCCTTTATTTTGTTGTTGAAAAGTAAAGTGTGCTTGTGAACACCTCTCACCCTCCCTTCGACCTATTACAATCCGTGTGAAAAGGCGGGGTTGGGGTCAGGATATGTTGAAAAAGCGTTTTTTTGTATGTTTTGTGATATATTATAATTTTTCCTCATAAAGAATATAATTAATGTACAGCCCCATCCAACGATAATATATATTCGCCACCTTTTTGTCTGGTAGCCTACATATTTCGTTTTGTTCTTTTTATATCATACTCAACATTAACGACTTGGGACATCCATCCCAAGGTAGAATTAACCACCTTCTTTGCTCATTAATGCATCTGAATGGCATGCAGCTGTAAGAATTGAGTTATCTTAACGTAAACCTGGTTACCTGAACCTCAATGTCAAGACAAGAAAACATTTCCTTCTTTTTATTCTGTTTACAGTTCCGAGAACATATAGCAAGATATACAGGGTACTTTCGCGTTTGGCGTTTCACCTGTTCTTTCATGTAATCCCAGCTCACGGTAGCAAGCGCAACCTTCCCGTATAACCTTGCAAAATGGCGTGAATGCGAGCATGTAAGACCATACGCGTTGAATTTAGGAAGATGGAGTCGCGCTCTTGACCTTCACAGCTGAATAGAAAACACATTTTCAGATTTTGTGTCTGTGTTTGGCGGAACTGGGTACTTGAAACTGAATGTATGTTGTTTGCTGTACATATGGTAAATGTATGTGCACTCTTCCTCCAGAACGGATTTTTAGAACAATACACAACGTGTGCATTGTACAAATAGCGCAGTCCGTTCAAGGTGACGTCGATTGTTTAAATGCTGAATCCTGATTCCATGCAGTGTAGCAGAAACCATGTACATGTATTTTGTCTCTGAGTGAAGGTGGCTAGACTAAAATATAGTCTCTGAAGTAAGATTAAAAAATTATTTTTTTTAAATTTGATTAAAACGATATTCATTTGTAATAAAATAAATAAGATCCCAGAGAGGCTGCTAACTTCACTATCTAGACAGGCAAAATATCTGTAAAATAAAACTTCAGGGTCTGGATGACAGACTAGAAGGTGGCCATCGGCGCCAGAAATTTATGTCCTACGGAATATTACCTTCACAGAAATAAACATCCAAAGTGCGCTGAAAATGTTGTACAATATCTAGGATGCGTTTTTGCGAACGTCATTTATCATTGCTCAATTGGATTCCTGAAGCATTGACGAATTATTGAGAAAAAAATATGCATTCAGATTTCAAGAAATATTTTCTAGGTCTACTATGTTATAGTATGTTGGTTCGTATACATGTACACTGTTGGTTATTGGTATATGATTAACGTATCTAAACTTGGATTGCTGCACGACTTTTATATGACATGCATGTAGTCTATAGGGAAGGCATTAACAGTTATGCTCTCAGTGATTTTGGTTGATAAAAATATGATGCAAATGAGAATAATGTTCAAATGAAATAATGTGCCTACCTGCTCTTTTACAAGTCAAAGTTTCAAAAGGAGAATGCTGCATTTTATTATTATTTTAAAATACGGTAAATAAAGACTGCGTGACGTCGTGAACTTGCAAAGGAGGATTTGCTAATTTTGGGTATGAGTAGCTTCGTTTACGAAAGATATTACACTGACGTTAACTGCGCGTGGAAACATTTTATTCATGATACAATAATATCTTGAACAGATGACACTATAGAGACTATAGAGAATCTTGTATAATTATGGTCTCTGTCGAAAGGGGATTATCTAAAAATTCAGTCTTACAAACTTTAGTCAAATTGTACACATTTTGGACTCGAATGCCTTTAATATTTGCACGTTTGGCACACAAATTCACAAACGCTAGTCATGTCTTTGTTCTGACAACAATATGGAATAAGGTCACGGCATCCACACGTGGTGTGACGCCACATGAGTGTTATGTCATTGTGACCTCACCGTTCCCTGGTGCGACCTTCGCGGGCTGCAGTCTGTCTGATAGACTTCTGTCAAGACCCTGAGGCATAGAAAACTGAACATTTCACTCTACCATAGCCATCTCTGCAGAGCTAGGAAAGGCAATATAGTCCCAAGAATAATTATTTGACTCCGATATTACACATATAAATTTAGGAAAATTTAAACAGCCTTATAGGGTCTTGACAAAAGTCTAACTTGGACCCATTGGTCCCTCATCACACATCTTCACAATTAGGTTCAGGGTCATGGTGTGGAGCTAAGTCAGATCTGTTTTAGGGGATGGACATTACATTTGTATTTAATCGTAACTTGGTACATTCTTTCAAGTATTTACCAAGTTTTCGAACATCTTCCTTTGAACAGTTCTGAAATAGTTGTATGAGTTTGTACACATTCGGTTTTTCCCAATACTATTTCGATATATACATTTTACGTTGTTAAATATACTCAGGACAAGTTCAGATAAAATGATATTCGTCTTCAACTTTTTACTGATATAACGTTAGACAGTACTCACAACATCTTTGATGCCCGGGAATGCCAGTATATCTACCAATTCCTATATTTAACTTATGAGAAGATATTATAAGACTCCCCCCTCTGCCGCCACCCCTGGTCAAAGCACATCGTATACAGTCGGAATCAACATTATCTAGGTACAATTCATAACCAGATTTAAGTTTGATATGCTTATACAGGAAAATTTTTATGTTTTTACTCAATTATTCGTGCCACGTTTAAACATACATGTGTATTTCTCCACTAACTGTTGTTTAAACTCAGAGCATACAAAAGTTGAATTTACAGACATGGGATTCTCCCAAACATATTCAAAACCATACGTGCAACATGACAGTATTTGTGTTAAGTGCAGTATTATACAATTCCCGTAAGACACAATTATTTGCAGACAACAACTTAAGCCAATATTTGAAAACGCGAACATATCTGTTAATGTACAAAGGGCATCTACCAAGTTCCCCGTATACAACCGTTATACTTAAACGTTAAACGCTCACTTTCCAAGACATTAGAACCACTGGGGTAAACCTTCTCTGAAACTTCTAGTTTCGTTAAACATCAAGGTTGCACGGCTGCCTTTCAGTAGGACAAGTCCTGTTTGCAGGGAGATGCAGACTCCGGATCAGATTGGTAAAATATAGGGATCAGAGAATGGGTCGATCGGTTAACAGGAAATAGAAGACCTGTTTTGAAGTTGTGTTCAAAGCCAATTAGAAAATTAGAGGTCACCCACCTTCGAATAAATCCATGACAGTGTGAACCAGATGTGAGTCCGTGAAATATACAGATGCATCATCTGTCTCTGTCTGGGCGAGGAGGAACGTGTCGACCAAGTCGCGAAGATGATCTGTAACCATCCAAGCGGTAATAGATGATAATTCCTCCATAGAGAACAATCATTGTTACGATTGTAGATTTTAGAAATCATCTTAATCCTTGGATAGGAAAACCAATGTAAAGGAGTGGCCATTTGATTTTTATTGGGGGTGGGGGCTGTAAGATGCAACGTAGCACATTTTTCAAGGGTGATCCGGGGTGCAAAATGGTACAACGTCAACCTATTTCAAACGTTACCACAATGTTATGGGTATTGGTTTGGTGCCAATATGGCAAATATTAAGGGCGAGCCGGGGAGGGTGGCACGTACCCCCAGTGCACCCCGACTCCGGAGCAAGCATAGTATGCTGCAAATAACTTCATGCGGTGTACGTTACCGGAAGAGAATGTGGATTTGTGTTGATCTACTCTTTTCTGTACGAATGTCCGCATCTGTTCGGCAGTTTTCAAGAACTTCTTGAACCTTTGTGTGGGGAACAGCCGAAGCGGGGGGATGTAGTCCTCCATCTTCTTCCTTCCCTGCTGGAGCAAGTCATCTTGGTTTCTCGTGTGCATTATAAACTCTGGATGGTCTGCAGTAAATCTACAGAGGTGTAAGAGAACAATGAAATAAACAATGGACGTGAAAAACACAAAACTCACGCCAGGAAATTAACATAAGTCTATAGTTCCATTGTGAAAATGTAATTAGTGGAACAGTCTTAAATGGAAGTAATTACATTATTTGAATTTAGGGAATAATTGTGAAAACACTCCCAAATCATTGTTTTCACACTTTTTCCTGTGGTTCGCAATTTATATGCATGTGAACGCGTATGTGTGTGTGGATGTGCTAGAATAATTTGCCAACTTTCTCATCTTCTATTTCCAGTGTTTAAATTATTATAAAAAGAGATGATCGTGAAATAATTTGGTTTCTCCGTTGCATTCATCAGTACAAGTACGAAGATGATCTCAGACGTCAGAACCCGAAAGATCTTCCGGGAAGTTTGCATGATGTTACCAGGGCCGTTTAAAAAGCAGATTGCACCAATTGCTCCTTATTTGACCCCTCGCCTGAGAAGGCTCTCCTCTTTTTTATTTTTGCTGGGGTCTTTGCCTTTTTTTGTCTTATAGCCTCCAATTTTGCCCGAGGTTCCTAAAACCGGCACATAAGAATTGGACCGAAATACCCCGATGCTCATGCCCATTTGGTTTCACCTTTGGAGTGTACCAGGCGTTAAATGAATGAATGAATAAATAAATAAAAGTCTCTATAATCATCATTCACTCATTATTTTGGGGAGAAATCTGCAGTACACCACTCAATGGGCTGACTATACTGGTTACTGAAGAGGAGGGTTGACTCGTGCGTAGGTCTCTAGCTTGAGATGTTAAGCAATATCGAGGTCAGGCAGTACCTGGATGGGTGACCAGCACAAGTCATGAAGCTTTCAGCCCTTCAATGGTTTATCCTGCCTCACACTGAGACACTGACTGACTGTGTTACTGGTGTCACCTTGGGCAAGTGACTTTTCTCATAAATTGTCTCAGTCAGACCAACTAAATAAAGACCTGGTTGGAGAGATCGTGACGTCACACAACAAGTGCAACCAGGCACCTTAGATCGTGTACTTCCTGCGGGGTTGAGAAGTTCATTGTTCCAAAAACCAGTGCGCACATTGTGTGCGCGATATTATTATTATTATTATTATTATTATTATTATTATTATTATTATTAACATCTCACCCAACGATACCTGAACTTACTTTTCATTGAAACACACTTTAGCTAGTATGTTAAATATAGTAAGTTTAATTTGGTCGTGGATGTCGAAAGCTGTCTTCTGTTCTCGTAAATGCATTATGAAGTCAGCCAGAACGTCGTCCAACGTCTCTTGGAGGAAATCGCCTTTCATGTAGTTTCTAATATGAACAGAAATAGACAACAGCTTTGTGATATAACCAACCTGTAAGCCAAAGGGAGCATTCATTAATTCAGTAACTTTGGATCAATGCAAGGGAACAGTCATTATTTCTTAAGCTATCGCACATATGTGAGGCACCGGTTATTATTTCTTTAACTATCGCATATATGTGATAGACCAGTCATGATTATCATCAGTTCGTGAATCACGGATTTATTCATGAATACAATTACTGAACTATGCTCCTGATGGAGTTAATTAAGTTAAAACTTACTTGAGAGCTTTTATTGCAGTCATTAAATCATTAGCTGTGGATCAATGCAAGGGAACAGTCATTATTTCTTAAGCTATCGCACATATGTGAGGCACCGGTCATTATTTCTTTAACTATCGCATATATGTGATAGACCAGTCATGATTATCATTACCAATCATGATAACTGATTTCTTCATGAATAAAACTACTGAACTATGCTCCTGATGGAGTTAATTAAGTTACAAACTTACTTGAGAGCTTTTAATGCCAGTTTCCGCTGCATCTGCCATGCCGGTCCATAGGTTGTTAAAGCGATGTCTTTACCACCCTCCGTGTAGACTTGATCTAAAAGAAACCAGTCGTAAATCCATATTAATGTTAAACGACTGCCTTGAATAAACGCCTGACCAGCAAGCCTCCCGAAAACAAATAATCCCCTGCCGGGGTTAAAAATAGAAGAAGGGAAGGGGTGGCAGGTGGAGACGTCAGGACTAAAAATAGAACTGAGACTCCCAGTACAAAATTAAATAAAAAAAGGAAATACTTGAGGAAAGTATAACATCTCTGCTTGTTGCGGATGCTGAAATACAGCTAGCTGATTCCGCAAAACACCTCGGTGTGTATATCGATCCTTGTCTTAACATGGAAGCTCAGATTAATCATCTCTGCAGGACCTGTTACTTCCATCTGAAGGCCATAGGTATTATCCGACCTAAGTGCTCTAGCGCGTTCACTGGTCCTGAGTAGACTAAACTATTGCAACAGTCTCTATTCTGGCCTCACATATGCACTTATTGACAAGATGCAGAGAGTGCAGAACACTGCAGCTAGGATAGTAAACCGGTCTTCGAAACGGGATCACATTACGCCAGTACTCAAGCACCTTCACTGGCTACCAGTCAAGGCCAGGATATAATTTAAAATCCTGTCTATCACCTACAAGTGTCACCATGAACAGTCTCCGCCCTATATCTCTGATCTCATCGCCCCATACAATCCATCCCGTGAACTGAGATCTCAACATCAGCATCTCTTGACATTGCCAAATTATAAACTTAAGACATTTGGACACAGATCCTTCTATTTTTTTTAGCCCCATCCCTTTGGAACTCCCTGCCCCACGACATTAAGCTCTCTGAAAGTGTCGACATTTTCACGTCCAAATTCAAAACTCACTTATTTTCGCAAATATTTTTCTGCTTAAGTCTGCAATCGTTTTTCTCATTTTTCTTTAAGCCAATCTCTATGTACATGCTATTTTCGAATACAAGTTATGTTTTATGTAGCGCCTTGAGCATGCTTACGAGCGTGGAAACTTTTCTGGCGCATTATAAGTACGCATTATTATTATTATTATTATTATCATTATTATTATAATCCTAGCGCGGTGTCCCCCAAGGCGAGGGGCTCAATTGGAGCAATAGGACCAATAGACTTACAATTTAAAACCAGCCCATAATTGACCCCAAATGCACTCGATGCTAAGATCTTATACGGAGAACTGAATTCAACCCTTAAACGTCGACAAGTACGATAGATAAATATTGTTCCGACATCGGTGACACATCTGAGGTAGAGCAGGTTTGGCACTTTCTTGTTCAAGACATATTTCCATAGAAGGAAGCAATCTGGACCCTACAGTGCGTTAGATTACGTTGCTTCTTTGTACTGCTGAGCAAAGAATGATGATGGGTAATTTAGGAATTTTGATTCAGTCAAGATGGACCTGGTTTCCGGACGAGAGGCGATCACAAACTGTTATTACATCACAATTTGTGATCGTGTAAGTTATTACATCACAATTTGCGATCGTGTAAGTTATTGCATCACCATTTGTGATCGTGTAAGTAATTACATCACAGTTTGTGATCGTGTTAGTTATTGCATCACAATTTGTGATCGTGTAAGTTATCACATCATAATTTGTGATCGTGTAAGTTATTGCATCACAATTTGTGATCGTGTAAGTTATTACATCAAAATTTGTGATCGTGTAAGTTATTGCATCACAATTTGTGATCGTGTCAGTTATAACTTCACATTTTGTGATCGTGTAAGTTATTACATCACAATTTGTGATCGTGTAAGTTATTACATCAAAATTTGTGATCGTGTAAGTTATAACATCACAATTTGTGATCGTGTAAGTTATTACATCACAATCTGTGATAATATTTCGTCACGTAAAAGTGTGAAAGTACAGTAAAACCGTAAGCTTCTTCAGCTGAGCTGGAACTACAGCATGCAGTGAAATCGAACATGATGAACTAGTGGTGATATGGACCAGTCACATGCACACATGAGGGGGGGGGGGGGGGGTGGATGCACCGGGGAGGTAGTGTTAACATATATTACAGTGCTGAAATTAAGTGCACGTGTAATAACGACAACTAGTAGCTGCTGAAATTGGGTACTTGCTGGGAAAGTGTTGATCATGTGATAATTACCCGTCGAGCGTGTAACATGCATCTTGGGCTGTATACCCCCTAGGAAGTTGAAGAATTTTGTTGATTACACATTGTTCCAATGACTTGGGTAATAATAATGTTACGCATTTAGAGCATGTCCTTTGGTGGTGTGGAGTTACAGCGCACTGTAAGTGTCATCATCATCGTCATTATTAATAGTTCGTGCATGATTTCCAACGTACACGTAATGAATAGTTAGCTAGAAGACCCACCTGAATATTTGTTCTCACGTCCGGCAAAGTCTACTGCTTTGTCGACAAGGGCTTCTTTAATAACGTCAAAGCTGTTGAGAACCACGTATGTCTCAAGACCTGAAAGAAAGGGTGATCATTGAGTCTGTTATTGTCAGTCAGTGGGACAGACTTTTGTCGAGAGAAATTGAAAACTTTCTTTACCCATCGGAAACGTTACACTTGCAAATACATGCATTCGGCTCATATTCGGAAAGCATTCGGAAATCGACGGGACATTAATTGGTAAACCCACAGAGAAAGGTACGGAATAAGGCTGGCTATTTGAATGTAGAAAATAAACTCCGCATCTCCCGGGACTAAGGGAATACGATGTTATTCGATTAGCATACCCGTTTACAAAGTAGGATTTGAGGTTTATGTGATTTATTTCACACAGATAGCACCAGGTCTATTTTAGCGTTCGGGAGCACGTATCCAACTTCAAGTGATCTAACAACCGTATACCTTATAGAATACAGTCAAACGGGCTAATGCCACGTAAAATCTATGATATATACGTAACCACAAGCGTTACCCGATAGCTATAGCTTATAAAGTGTAGATCTGTGTCGTCTCAGGTACATAGTCTTCACGTGATATTGCACTGAGAAGAATCTATGAAAGCAGGCTTAATAATGTGCCGCTCGGAGAAGCCTCTGCAGCTAAAACTGTTTAAAGGAGAATACTAAAGAAAACTTAAACGTGGCATACAAAAAAATACTTATAGTATTTAATCATATGGCAAAATCTGATGAAATTTGGAGTTTTAATAATGCCGTAATTGATAAACAAAATGTCTCATCTCGCAAGTCCCCGCGTATGCATATTTGCCGTGACCTCTTTTATCCTGTGACGTCACTAACACCGGCATCGCCAATTTGCTCATTATGTGAATGGGAGGTCATGTGTATTTCTGCTACTAGTTACGCCAGTTAGGGAACTCTTACCCATTTTTGTCAGGTAGGGAACTCTTACCCAGTTTTAATGTCATCACAGGGCCGTATATCGTTCTCCACTCATCCAGCTTGTCGTGCAATGGAACTTCCACAATACCTGTAATATAAACTCATATGTTATAGACCTGTAACGAGGAGTACTCTGAATAAAATATGTATTGAAAACAAAGTTTGAAGGCAATTATATCGGAAAAATGGATTGTCTCATGTTTGCACAAAAACTATCTTCCAACACCTCACCCACAAAAATCAAATGGTTGTTCCCTAGTTTGTGGTGAGTGATTTGGGATTGTATGTGTTTTTTGGTCACATCACCACGCTGTCACCAAGGTCACGTCGGTGTGAGACTCC
>JAUELE010263541.1:0-10269 GCA_031471655.1 Diodora aspera | reverse complement strand
AAAACACCCGAATAGCATGTAATGCACGTGCTCGTTGTCGTGTTCAGGCGACTGTTCTGTCAAGAACGCGTTTTAGGGATGAGTTTGAGCGAATGTTCCAATTTTCTCTAGAACATACCCCCCTTCGCTGATAGACCAAAGGCTATCAGTATTATTCATATAACTAATGTAAGCGTGCAAAATTATTTACAACGATGTGAGTTTCAAATTTAAATGAAATTTGCAAGAGTTCCCCAACAAGACTCCACATGATGACTTCATCAAATGGCGTCAGCACCAACTTCACATGCCTTGTGTACAGCAAAGTGCACCAAAAAACGAAATACCAGAGCCTATAGTGACTTAACTATGTACAGAAAGATCAGACAAGACATTCTCTGTGAAACTATGTACAAAAACAGAAATGAATCGGTCACTATTGCACTCCAATGGGCAGACTTTTGTGACTGGTCTGGTCATAATCATGTTCCCTACCTTCACATCAACAACTCTGACATGACCATCTTTGCCAGGATAGGTGTCCACTACTCGTCCTAATGGCCAACATTCCCGACGAGTATCAGGACTCACAACTATCACAACATCTCCAATGCAGATATCTCTAGATGCCGAGAACCATTTTTTCCGAACATTCAGAGTTGTAAGCCACTCTCTCATCCATCTTTTCCAAACATGTCTGAGTAGCTCCTGAACTCTCCTCCATCGTTTTCGATGGTTGACGACAGATTCATCTATGTCTGGTGCAAATAGTCCACCACACTGACCATGGAGGAAATGGTTGGGAGTAAGCGGCACATCGTCATCAGGATGTGCGGTCTGATATGTCAGAGGGCGAGAGTTCAGCATTGCTTCAGCTCCAGTGAATGCTGTCATAAGATCTTCATCAGTAAGATCGCCTGATCCAAGGACAGCAAAAATAGACCGTTTGGCCGACTTGATCAACGATTCAAAAACACCTCCAAAATGTGGAGCATGGGGAGGATTGAATCTCCACACTACACCCTTGGTAGCAAATGCTGATTTTACATTGTTTGAATCTAGACTTGCAACCAACTGCTGAAGCTCTTTGTTAGCACCTACAAAATTTGTCCCGTTATCTGAGATAACTTCTTTGGGTAAACCCCTTCTGTGAGACATCCGGAAGAAGGCATTCAGAAATGAATCTGAATCAAGACCAAACGCCATCTCTAAATGAACAGCTCGGGTCGACAGACAAGTGAATAAGCAAAGGTATCGTTTCTGACGACTCTTACCTCGACCCTGTTTTGTCAGAAATGGCCCAGCGAAATCAACACCAACCTTCTCAAATGCTCTGAGGGAGGTTCTGACTCTGAATTTTGGAAGGTCACCCATCACTTGGGTCATTGGTTTAGATTTTCTGCGTTTACACCAAGCACACGTACGTTCCCAATCTCGGATCTCCTCCCGTGCAGAAATGATCCAAAACTTTGTTGAAATTTCAGCAAGTGTAGTGTTGGTACCCATATGGTTACAATTCTCATGATGATATTTCACCACCAACCGTGTAACCCAGTGGCGCCGTGGTAGAATGATTGGAAACCGTGCATCATGAGACAAGACATCAGCATACTTCAATCTTCCACTAGACCGCATTAACCCATTGTCGTCAAGAACAGGTTTCAAGCTCAACAGTTTGCTGGAAGCTGGCAATGACTTACCTTTCAACAGGAGAGAATACTCATGAGAGAATGCTTCCCTTTGAGTATCTAGCAGTATGTGTGTTTCTGCATCGTCAATCTCTTCTACGTCTAGCTCACCCTTTCGTCTAGAATCTACCGGAAGACGCAAATTGTTGACAAATCTAAGTACCCAAGCAGTGATCCTACAGAGTTTCTTCCAACTGGAGAATCTCGAAGGATTCAATTTCCAAGACTGGTGTGTCTCATTGACAGATGTGTCAGTCACAAATGAAATCTCTATTTGTGGTGCCTTTTTTCTGATCTGTCTTTTCTTTTGGTCTAATCTCAGGTTGTTCTGGCCATTCACTCGCTTCCTGAGTGATGAATTTCGGTCCCTCAGTCCAAGATACATTCATCAATGCTTCAACTTGTACACCTCTGGTAATCACATCTGCAGGATTTAAACCTGTTGGCACATATCTCCATTGGCTGGGCTTTGACTTTTCCTGAATAAAACTTACCCTGTTCGAGACAAATGGCTTGAAGTTTCTACTCTGGCTTTTCACCCACCACAATACATTTTGACTGTCTGACCAAAATACAACAGTTTGGAGATCAACACTCAGTGAATTGGCTACAGCCGTTGCAAGTCTTACTCCAAGGACTGCCGCTTGTAGTTCAAGCCTTGGTATGCTAGTTGCCTTCAACGGAGCCACGTGACTTTTTGCAGTAACTAGTTGACTAGTCACCGAGTTGTTCTTACTGCTGACTCCATAGACTACTGCACCAAATGCTTCTTCAGAAGCATCCACAAACACGTGTAATTTCACATCTGAGCGATCGTCATTTGATCCTATGTATCTGGGGAAGGCAAGAGAGGGTAGCTCATTTATCTCCCTGTACCATTGCCAAGTTCTAGTTTCTAGTTCAGGGTTTAAGGGTTCATCCCAACTAAGACCTGCTATCCACATCTTCTGAAGCAGAACCTTAGCTCTGATAATGAATGGCGCCAGCAATCCTAGAGGATCGAACAACTTAGCTGTTTCCCTGAGAAACGATCTTTTAGTCATGCTGGAGATCTCTTCCTTGTGAGAATAACCAAAACGAAGTACATCACTTTCAGCATTCCACAGGAGTCCCAGTGCCTTAATAGAGGGAAGAGCGCTCATTTGGATGTTGATTTCATGTAAACGATCTTCCACAGGAATTTCATTCACGACAAACTTGGAATTGGACACCCATTTTCGAGCATTCATTCCAGCAGCACTCCAGATTGTTTTCAACTGATTATACAGTTCCAATGCTTCCTGGTCGGAAGACACAGAAGTCAAACTGTCATCCATGTAGGTTGATTCAACTATTGTTTCTGCAGCTTGTGGGAGATCTGTTTTGTATTTCTTGGCATGTTCTTGGGTTATGTACTGTGCCAGAAACGGAGAGCAATTCAATCCAAACACTACTCGCCAAAACTCATAGACGTCTGGTTGTCTACTATTATCCCCAGACCTCCAAAGGAATCTAAGGTAGGGTCGATCTGCTTCTGCTATTTCGATCTGCATATACATTTCTGAAACATCGCATACGATTGCAATTGGATGTTTTCTGAAATGGATCAAAATTGCAAACAAATCATTTTGCAGTTTTGGTCCTTGATGAATGACATCATTCAAGGATATCCCATTGCATTTTGCAGAGGCATCAAAGACGATCCTGACCTTTGTTGTTGCCCTATCAAGTTTCACAACAGGGAAATGTGGCAAATACCATTTTGAATTCTGTATCTCTTCTTCTGGTACTTTTCGGATGTAATCCTTTTTTTGATATTGTTCAATGACATCATCGTATACACTGGAAATGTCTTTGTCTTTTGACAATTTCTTTTCAGTGTTAACCAAACGATTATAGGCCATCTGATAATTGTTTGGTAGAACTTCATGATTCTCCTTCCATGGAACCGCAACTTTATAACGGCCGTTCTGATGGACAAGAGAGGTTTCGACAGCTTTTACTGCCAACTGATCATCTTGACTCAGAGAAGGTTCAGAAGCTTGAATCTCTTCAATTTCCCAAAATTTATGGATTAAATCATCCAGTTCAACATCTGTGTTTTCAGGATTGGCATTATTGCTGAAAAATGTCTGTTGTCCCAATCCAATGCCATTTGGGATATTACCTACGCAAGTCCACCCTAGTGGTGTCTGTCTTGCTATGGGCTGACCTTGTAATCCACAAACATCTTGTTGTGAACTGTGCAACCCAATGTAGTCCATTCCTATCAACAGATCTACGACTGGAGGAGATGCCATTTTTGGAAACGGAATGTTCTCTAAATGTTTCCACCTTTTGCTCTGTTTTTGCCAATCAGAAACAAGCATTTTACCAGTTACCTTGGCAGTAGTGAGGGCAGTCATCTTCATGTCTACCGAACCATCAACGCTTTCAACACCAAACTGCACCAACATACTGGAAAATGTTTCAGTCCTACTGTTCAAAACATTGACAGAAACATTCTGACTTGGTCCCTTAAGATTCAGTTCTGCGGCAACGTCTTCATTCAAGTAAGTTTGTGTACTGGCGTCATCTAAGAGAGCATTAACCTTCAGTTTGTGACCACCATGTTTTAGGATTACTGGAATGGTTCTAAGTGCAGCAATATGAGGCTGTATTTTGTTTGTGGACATTGTAATCGACTCTAACCGATCTGCTGGTTTCGGTTTAGGATCGACAACCTGATTCGACACTACCATGGAGCAATCGATGGTGAGTTGCTGTACAACCATCAATGCCACACTTAGTGGATACATTGCAAGCCCTACCAAGATGACCCGCTCCAAGACAACGGAAACAAAGCTTTAATTGCTTCACTTTGTCCCATCGTTTTGAGAGATCAAAAGACTTGAGCTGCCTACAAGACCCAGTTTCGTGGTTAAACAAATGACACACATTACATGTGGCTGTCCTGCCGGCATCTTTTGCCCCAAAGTAGCTCCCCGATTTAGCTGGAAATCTAACCTCAGTTCCCTTGAGTTTTGTGGACATACCGTGTTTCGTTTCAGCAGCAATTACTTGGAATTCTGCCTCTTGTAAGACCCATTCACGTAACGTTTCAACGGACTCTTGTCTCTGACCTTCATGAATCCATCTCTGGTACTGCACAAGCATTTGCTCTGTCATTTTTGTTTGCAATAACGAGTAGAGACACCCATCTCCTAACTCTTCAATTTTGTCATTCTCCCTGAGGCTGACTACAGCCACATCCAACATGTCTGCAAACCTATCCATATCTTTGGAATTGTCTGGACGAATTGGCTTGAAGTTAGCTATTTCCTCTAACTTCAAGGCTATTTGTCGTCGCCTACCTCCATATTTTCGGTCTAACCGCTCTAAGGCAACATCGTAGGCAATTGAACTATGACCCAGTTTTGCAACAAGGTGTGCAGGCTCCCCCGAGAGATACTGCTTTAACTGTAACAACTTGTACTCATTTGTTGCTGGAGCACGGTCAACACATGCCATAAAGGCGGCTTTCCAACCTTCATACTCTTGTATTTTACCATGAAAGACAGGTATGGAAACCCTTTTCAATTGTTTCCACATGTCATCCCCTATATTAGGTTGCTATATAGGGTGATCCTTTGAACCTTAACAGGTACTGCTACTTGCAACATGATTATCGCGATAGCTATTTGGGTTTTGTTTCCGTTACACTACTCTCCTGATCATCAACACTTGCTGCAGGATCTACTCTACTTACCTTCGTATGTTTCTGATCAGTCATCGACGTGTCCAGTTGTTCACTCTTTTGTTTGAACAACCTAGATAATCCAGACCGTACACTTGAACTCAGTGTGTGTCTGAGAAATGTTTGGGCTCTATTTATAGCCTCATCAATTTCTTCTTGTGCTGGCTTAATTTCTTTGCAAGTTTTCCTGCACTTATTTATCTAACCCACATCTTTGTAGGCTTCTGATAGTTCAACGATAATTCCTATAGCTTCACTTTGCAGTGAAGCAACTTTATCAATGGTCTGTCGTATTGCTTTCCTAACTGGAAACTCGTCCTCCAAAAGTTCCAACAACTTGTTTTTATACTTTGTAAGTACTGTCTAAAGGTCTCCCCTCACTGAAGCAGCGCGTCGGCAGCGCGTCAACGTGCCAAAATCACCCCACGCTAGAGCAGCGCGTCAAATTCAATAAATATGACCTGAAATGCATTGTTTTCAGATATGTTTTCGGATATTCCTGACAAATAGCCAAAAAGGTTATATTCCACGCATACTTTTTCAACGAACATAATGATAAATCTATACATGTACATGTATCTTAATTTTCCAATTCTTTTTCAGTAACCTCTATCTGTTGTTGTTATGTCTTCTATGGTACAGTCACAGTTTTAAATTGCCCTTCTCACTCTGAGCTCAGACCATAGATGACCACGACTATTCAGAAAAGGAGCAATGTAGAATTTCAGTATTATTCATTCTTCTCAAACAAACTCAAAAGTGTTTATGCTACATGTGACCTTGAACATTTAGGAACCAAAACAAATGAAACGATGGCGTTATTCCGACACCCTGCATAATTATATATGATTGCATGTGCGTTAATAAATGTATTCTATATGCACTGGGCGGAGGAAGCCAAAGTGGGAAGGGGACTACGGATCCAAGGACATCAGGCGAGAGAGGACACTAAACACCTTCACGACAGTACCTGTTCGAAATTATCAAAAAGTAACTTACATTCAAATGTGCATAGTTGGTAGGTGTTTTCCCCTTCTAATGTGTAGTATCCACGTCATAGAGACAACGATGCTTTTGTATTTTAAGGTGGAAGTGTTCTTCGTTGACATATTCTATTCGACATTGTTGAATTGTCGATTGAAACAGTCTGATTGATAATTCTACCATGTGTTTTTGATAGAATCAACATCAAAAATAGGGGATTCACCGGCGCGTCGGCGCGTCGGCGCGTCAAGCAGCAAAAATAACTTTTTTCGCGATCCAAAAATCTTTACGCTGACGCGCTGCTTGCGCGCTGCCGACGCGCTGCTTCAGTGTGGGGGTGTTTATCATAAATCAACAGAAGCGATTGTTTGCTTCCGATGCGCTGCTTCAGTGTGGGGAGGCCTTTAGTCATATAGTAGAAAAACCCCCATAGCCATCTTTCCCCCCGGAAATTCTACTATATATCCATCTTTCCCCCGGGAAAAAACAATGTATAGCCATCTTTCCCCCGGGGAAGATTAGCTATATAGTCAAATTTCGCCTTTATAGTAAAATTTTCCCCTCCATGTCATTGTTCTATACCGACAAGTAAAGGGGACGTCGCAGGGAAACAAAACGAATCTTCAAACATAGTGCTTATGGGATCATGTTGCTGAAGAGTAGGTGATCAGATTAAAAGTTGTTTTGTTTTATTTTGATGATGTGACAACCTGGTGCTACACTAGGTCGTTTAAGAGGAGGGGATCAAATCAGACGTTTGCGTTTGCAAGAGTTCCAGTTACTTCAACATACAGAACAAAATACAAACTATTGATGGATGAATAAAGAGCTTGAGGAAGGAGGAATGAATGGAGGCATGGAAAGACAGACGGATGATGGGAATAAGTGAAGAAGTGATGGAGGGCAGGGGAAAAGAAGGATAACTGGAGAGAGGATGAAAGAGATAGAGTGGCGTATAAGGTAAGGGAGAAGGGGGACGCCTGTTTAATGCACACAGAACATCACAGCACCTGTATTACACACATAGAACATCACAACACATGTACTACAAAATAGTTTCCCTCCCTTCGTTCATCTGTTCTACCCTCCCTTGATCCATTCATCCATCCCTCTACGCCTCCCATGCTCCATTCTTCACATCTTTCTTTGCTTCCTTCCTTCATTCCTTCATCTCTACCTCAGGCCCCTATGTATTTGTACTCCATCACCTCCCTCCATTCATTCATCCCTCACTCCTCTGTCACTACGTGCCCACCTTCCTTTCTTCATCCTGCGTAAGTCTTTTATTCTTCTCTCCTTCTCTTCCTCGATTCATCCTTCTCTTCCGTCAGCATCCATTTCTCCCCGTCCCCCTCCATTCAACTCCCAATGCCCTCCTCCCTTCATATGTCTCTCTCTGTGTTGTAACTCCTCCCTACCTTCATCCCTTCCTCTTTCCACTCGTTGGTCCATCCTCTCCTTGCCTCATTTTACCCCTCTCTCCCTTACACCCCCTTCCACCCCTTTCATTCATCCCTCCCTCAATTAATCCTTACACCCACCACTGGTCTTCACTTCAATCCGTGCCATCTTCAATTTACCTCTGCCTCCATCCATCCCTTGTTCGTTTGATCCCCGACGGCCTCAATTTATTCCACGTACCTTCATCCCTCCCGCAGGTCATCACTCCCTCTCTCCATTCATACATAGCTCCTTCAATTCGTCCCACCTTCCATTCATCTCTCCCCTCCTGCCACCCCCACTTTCTTCCATTAATCCCTCCATGGCTATCCCGTCTTTAATCCCTACTTTCATTTATCCCTTCCACTATCCATTGAAACTATCTTTCCCTGTCTCCATTCGTTCCTCCTTTCTCTATCTTTCCCTCTGGATTTCAGTCCATCCCAACCTCTTCCATTCATCCCCTCCGATCGATTAATACTCCCGCTTCTTCCATTCCTTCGTCTCTCCTGTGTTGCCTCCATTCGTCACTCTTCTCCCTTACCCCATACATCACTCTCTCTCCCTCTTCCATCCTCTCTCCAGTTATCTTTCCTTCCTCCCACCCTCCCTCTAAACCATTCCTCCCCCGTCTCCATTCAACCCTCACTCAATAATCCCTCAGTCGACATCACTCAATCCCATCATCAATCTGTTTCTCCCTGCCTCAGTTCATTCCCCCTCCCTTTAAGCTCTTTATCCATCAATCAATAGTTTGTATTTTCTTCTGTATGTTGAAGTAACTGGAAGTCTTGCTAAATTCAAACTTCTGATTTGATCCCCTACTCTTAAAGGGACATGATCAAAGATGCAAGTACGCCAATCGATGTTCAGAGCTTGTCTTTCTGTCCTTCGAGTAATATAATACTGTGCAGTATTTTTTTCTGATAGATTTTTTACACTAATTGAGGCAATAAATGCCATTAAGAAACGTGGTTAGTCGAATGCATTACGCATTACATTTGGAAGAATATATAAGTACATGTATAACCAAACATGGAACTGGCTAAAACGGTAATACGCCATAACGATGACATGCGATTGGACAAAACGGTCACATTTAGACCAAACGGGGAAAGATATTTGGTCCAAGCGGTGACACTTTTTGGATACAACGGTGACAACAAAAGATATATATATATCCATCGATCATTACACTGAATTGTCCGTACATTTTCGCCACGTTTGGCGTGTCACCGTTTTGGTTTATCACCGTTTTAGCTAATACCTATAAAACGATGACGTCACCAAACAGAGGCGCGCGTCAATGCAGGTCCGGCGGTCTGTTTCCTTCGATAAAAGATATCTAATAATCCATGAGAAGTCTTCAAATGTCAGGTTTACATTCGCCGAAGATTCTTTGTTACAATAAGAGCGAATTGTACGTATTTTAGGTTTATTACCGATTATCCAGACGCAACTTTGATTATGTCCCTTTCAGACGCTTACTTTGAGGTTTCCCCCTTGACGGCGACAGCAAATTCGTCTGTCAGGTATGTGGAATTAATGATGTCGAATAAACGCAACCTATATTCGGAAGTGTCGGGTCAAAGATGTTTTTTTTGTTAGTTATTGACAGGAAAGATTATTCATACTACAAACCTGTGCTTTTTCAATGTCAGCTTGAAAGGACATTGCTGTCCAACTACTAAACGGTAAGGATTTTATCTACCACATCACGATATTAACATTTTCACAGCTTTCTGAAGTATTTTGCCGCAAGAATAAGTTAGTATAAACACGTCGCAAAATCAAATTACATTCGTCTTCAAACACATTTATTCTTATGTATAAATATGTAAACATGTAACTTAATAATCAGGAAGTGTCACTTCAAAGACTCTCGATGCTAAACTGTGTTAGTCGCTTTCATGTCCATTCAGCTATATGGCGGATAGACTTTTGTGAAGACCCTGAGTCAAGGCATAGAAAACTGAACATCTTACTCTAACATAGCCATCTCTGCTTGGCTATGCCTCGGGCACAGCTAGGAAAGGATATATGTAGTCCCAGGAATAATAACCTGCCTCTGATTTTACATATGTTTAAAGGGACATAATCAAAGTTGCGTCTGGATAATCGATCATAAACCTAAATAAAATACGTTCAATTCGCTCTTATTGTAACAAAGAATCTTCGGCGAATGTAAACCTGACATTAGAAGACATTTCTTGGACGATTAGATACCTTTTATCGAAGGAAACAGAACGGCTGTTCAAAATATTGACGGTCACCACTGGTTTGCACACGAACTCGTTTTACGGATCTAGCTAAAACGGTGACATGAAAATCAACGGACAATTCAGTGTAATGATCGATGGATATATATATATATATATATATATATATATATATCTATATATATATGTGTGTGTGTGTGTGTGTGTGTGTGTGTATATATATCTTTTGTTGTCACCGTTGTAT
>JAUELE010263530.1:0-10270 GCA_031471655.1 Diodora aspera | reverse complement strand
CCTCGCTGTGCCATGAAGCCATCTTCATCAAACTTGTACCACATTTCTCCATGTTTCTCAATCCTGTCACCAACATCAAATTCCAAGTCTTTAATGGTCTTGCTTTCTGAAATCTTGAAGATGTTACCATTAGCATCATAGCCATATTTCCATGCAGACTGTCCTTCGAGGAGAACCTCAACCATATTGCTGTCAATATCGTAAATGTACTCAACAGCCTTCGTATCTGTCTGCCCAATCCTTCGCCTCCACTGATGAACCCTGTTCATTTGATCATAATTAATTTGCAATGTGAAACGAACATTCTCGCCAAATTTAAACTGGATATCTCTCTTCCTTCCATAGCTGTCATATTCACGGATGATGTTTATGTTCCCAACAGTTAGAACCTCCTTATCTTCTGCTGCCCATTTGATGTCAATGGCTTTTACCCTTGACAACTTTCCGTTAATGTCACTGTAGGTATATGCATCAGACATGGACACATTGTTGGTAAACACAGCAATAGTTGAGACGAGTCTGAAGTTGTTGTCATAATCATAAGTAAAATTGACTCCCAACAGAGTAAGATCTTGTGGGAAACTGATGCCGCTGCTCTTAACAAGTGAGCTGATGTAGTCATATTTGATTCGACATCCATACCCAGGACTCATCAAGCTTGAGCTTGCCATTCTCTGAACATATGGGTTGTAGGAGAAACTTGTGCTGGTTTTATCAAACAGGGCTTGTGACACCTGGAAGTGATCATTGTACCGGAAATACACCCGGCGCTCCTGCCCAGGATGACGCACATGAAGCAGTTTGCCATTTGTGTCATAGTCCATTATGTACGGCTGCTCGATTCCGGGAGGCTGATACAGGTAACGCTGGATACCAAGGGAGAGTACTCTGTGGAACACATGTTTACCCAGTACTGGAGTTGTCACAGCACTCAGATGCCCTTGAGTGTCATGCTCAAATAAGTACTGTTTTCCACTGGGCAAGATGATGTCTGTGGGCTGAAAACAAAAGAAACATCTTGTAAGCATTCATGTACCTACTTTATAGTAAGGATATTTTTCTCTGTATCGATTTACCATGATCTTCTCAGTCAAAAACAGCTTGAAGATATCTTGGTGAGGGAGCAAGTGAAATAGTGCTTAATGTCAATGTGGGCATGTTTTCAGGCATAGTGTGTTGAACAGATAGCTAAAAAAAAGAAATCCCTTTTTTAGTAACCATTAACAGCAATCAAATTTTGTGGTCCTGTTATTTCCAAAAGACACAAAACCACTACTAAGACCTATTGTTCAAAAGCAATTGAAAACAATGTTAAAATCATTAAAAAAACCCATAAAAATTCTTTTCCTTTTTTGCTGCAAACAAAATCCCAGTAGGCTACATGTATTTTTAGAAATAGTAAGATCTGAAGTTATTGTCAGATAAAACTCCAATTGTATTGGTGTTTTATAGCAATAATAATTTCTGTGCAAACCTTTTTGGAACCATATCTGTAGAAGTATCTGAACTGGGCACCATTAGTGGAAGTCCTTTCCTTGAGAAGTCCCTTGTCATAATGGCGCTGTTCTCGCAACTCTCCATACTGCCACTGGGTGATGTCTCCGCGGGGACTGTACGTAATGTTCATGGAGTGGTGACCGAACGCAGGCAGGAAATGGGAGGGCAGTCCAGAGCTATCATACACCACGGTCAGGATCTCTCGCAGTGTCTTGTCCATCACTGTCTCCATGTGGTTCTTGCGGTCGTACTCAATTGTCAGCAAGTTCTCACCATTAATCTGAAAACAAACGATCATTTTCCATGGTCGGCCTGTCGGAGTTGTAACTCTAGTTTTAAGCATTACATAATGAACAGCACTTCATGATCACTTTATCCTAATAATGTGGAGTAGCACAGGCTTTTCGTAATTTGTGACCATTAAACATTTTCACAAGTTGCAAATTTCAAAAAGTAACATCATATACATTTTTAGCCTAACTGCTCCCCACTTTTAAGCTCTAGATTTTCTGCACTTTTTCAGCAATATAACTACAACTCCATCTCTGGGCAGAAAAAATGATCAACAAGGTCCTTATGTGATTCAAACTCTTACCCTTTCCCATCTCAAAGTTAAATATTAACATTTAATAAATATCCCCTGCCAAATCACTGAAGTGTTCTAATTACTGCATCTCTCAGTACTGGTATTTGCCTACACTACATGTGTTAATGACAACATAATACTCCACAAATATTCACATAATGTTGGCACAAAGCTCTGTTAAGTTCCACACGACTACCAAGAGGAGTATATGTTAGATACAATATTCAGGGTTTCTAAGGCACTTTCTTTTAGAATTGGACATTAGTTAATTTTATTCAGTCACCAAAATACTCAGGAGAGATATGCATTCATGCTTTTTATTTAAAACTGTCAACCTGTTAGTGACATCTATACATACTGACTTGTTCATTCAAAGCGATATACAGAGAATGTAAATACAAAAGGCAATAAGATCCTCCAAAAAATATCAACACTCTTTCCATTTGAGGTGGTTTAAAACAAAAATTATTAGAGACTAAAACCATGTTTGATAAATTTTCAAATTTGGTGAAAATACTAGAATCTGAGTTAATCTCAGTGTGATTTAGATACATAACTTCCTTTCTATGATCTTTTCCCCAACTTCCTTTCTATGATCTTTTCCCCATGTCCTGTGTAATACAAAAAAATAAAGTTAAACAGCACCATATACATACACTGAAGAAGGACCCAAATTTCTCATGTAACTTGCCAAAAACACAAATGATCACTCCAATTATATTTGTTCGTTACAAAAACAATTTTATTTGACAATCACAAAAAAAAAACTATTTCAGTATTGCTGCTAGGAGTCCTGATATGTTTGAAATTTTTATCATAAAACATACTTCAAACCAATTGTAGAAGCAAAAGGTCCTGGGCGATCATAGCACTAAGTTGATCGTAAACTCTTCAGGTCAACTTTTAAACCAAGTTTTAACCATCACTCCAGTTGACAAAGCAATTTAAAGCTGTGTTACAGGTCCTAAAATCACTCATATAGATTGTGTTGAGAAATATGGACAAATGTTTGTCACATTGCTTTTAAAAGTAACCGAGTCGCTAAGATTGATCTTAACTAAGATCCCTTTGTGAAACAGGGCCCTGACCACTTCTCAAATAAAATAACACCAATTTTATTTCATCTAGTCCAAACATTCTCTGAGGTTTGAGAAAAAAACTTGTTAGCCATGAATGAACAAGTCAGTATGGTATAGCGGTCACCTACAGTGACGGCTTTTGGAAGAGACACTGAAAGACAGTCAGTTCATACCAAGATAACTGTACAGATTTATGTTCAAGTTCAAAAACTGCCTTGCAATGGCAAAAATATAAGAAAGCATGCCTCTTCTAAAGGGAGTGGCTAGGTCACAATTCTCTGTTTTCTATTTAAGATTCTCATGTCCTTGGACATACTGTCTCAAACTGACCAACCAACGAAAGAAGTAATAGTTCTTCCCACAATGTCAGAAACTTGATACGTTTTCAGAATGTAAATGAAAAAACCCTTATAATTTTGATCGAAAAGAAATTGTAGAAATATGAAGAACTTTAAAAATAATGGAGAAAAAATAGATTAAAGTTTCTCAAATGGTGATAAAAAGCTGTGAATTCAAACTTCTTTGAATAAAATGAAAGTGTGAGACAGGAGCCCAATGTAGACATGATGTTGCTAGGTATGGTTTTCAACTAACTGATGCTGTTTGAAACTATCACATGCTCATTTTATAAGATTTATATATAATCATGTAATATGGGTACATATATTACAGTTGTCATTAGTGATAGTTGTCTCCCTTGTTGCAGGTAAGCATTACCTCCCTATAACAGTTTATTTTGCTTTCGAATTTAAACTTGTCAGTCTGTGTACATTTCCTATCAGATGATATACATAAGAAGAAACTCAATAAAACCAGGTTAATTGTCTTAATCAGGATTCTTTGACCACACTAAAGGTCAATTCTAGGAACAATCGGTGATATGGTTTTGGCGACACACTGCAAACAATGGTTAACGTGTATTCCAAGGCAATCGGTAGCACCAACATTTAAGGCAACAAACTTCACACAACTTTACAAACAGTATCCACTGGCTTAGAAATCACCACAAGACTGTCACACACAGTGTTTACATGTCAACAGCATGTGTATACCATTATGTAGAAGTACAGAAAAATTTAATGATAAATTGATTTTCGAACTTGTTCCTTTAAAGATGAAATCTTAATCTTAATAAAAAATAAAGATATATCAAATTATATTTTTAAACATAAAATAAAATTTAACAGAACAACTTATTCAATATTATGACACTACCCTTACTATATGCTCACACAAGGCCTGTTATCAACATGAGGTGTAGGAATACAACACTTAACATACAATCGGAAACACAGACTGACGTTTTCAACCAAAGCACAATAGATCCATTAAGGGAATTTGGAATGGTTATTTTAATCTGTCAAAAGCACAGCCAGAAATTATACTTATTTACTGAAAACGATGTTATTCATGAGAAAAATAAATTACTAGTAGTTTTGACATGGCTGTGTATTTGACAGATTATAATCATGTGACTCTTTCACAACCATATAAGGCAATGGACTGTTCCATTATCTGGAAGGTACCATGGACAGATAGGGGAAAGAGTGCAACTGACCTGCAGCAAAGTCCTCAATTTTCTGGCCACTTTGCAAGTGGAAGCGTGGACCATTTTATTTGGTTCCACATTGCTCGATTGCTTGTGCACCAGAAAATAGAATGCACAATACCAACAGTGACATGCATTGGAAAAATTACACAATTTTGACAAACTGGATTTTAAATTTCGACACCAAAATCTAGAGAAAGAGTGCAGGTCTAGATTTATTGAGTATATGTTTATCAAACAATCCTGATTTTTACTGAATTTACAGCAGCTTCACGACGAGATAATTGTCACTGTTGATTCTGTCCATGAATGATTACAGCACGAGATGTAAAAACATACCAAGAGAGCTTTTTCCTTGATTCCATCCTCATGCCAATCATGCATGTGCGCATGCCGTGAAAACTGGGATCCTACCCTCATCCTTTGACCAATCTTTTCGATGATTCTACTCTGACGACTCCTACCCTTCCGTCTCAAATAGAATCGCCATTCCAGGCGATGCACGTATGCTCCTGGAATTATCACCTTCCGTTTATAGTGCATCCTGTGCTCGTTCTCCATTATGGGATGGCCTCCAGTTTCTATGGCAACTGTCAGGTTGCTAGGGAACAAGACTACTACAGCTCCCCCGGGGAGGTAAGTCACCTTCGTCTGAGTTGACCCTGTAACATATTCTATAATTAGATATTTATATTTTATATCTGACAAAAGAAACCTAATCTAATGTTTGAAAAAGATGTGGAGTTTTAAGAAAGCCTGTTGCAGTATTTAATTAGCAAATAAAAACGAAAAACACGACACAGGATATACACTAACAAGAGGACGTGAAAAGAGATAGACATACTCGATAGACAAAGCAATATTTTGACAAACTGAAGACAAGACCAACAGTGATGTATTGCAAGAGTCATCATTGAATTTTACAGAGTAAAGGGAGGTAATTCTATTGATAGTCGTCCGCTTGTAAAATGCAACAGGCACTGTAAAAGCCTTATAGATCATGCCCAAACAGCTTACACTCATGGTAGAGCTTAATAATGCATACAATGTTTGATTCACATAAAAATACTGCCTTTCATTTAGTTCAATAAGACATTCTGAACTGCCATAGGAGAAATTTAAAAGATGCATGCTTAGAATTTGCAAAAAGGTATATAGAGATACTGCAGAATGTGTCTAAATCTAATATAATAGTACAATGCTTTAGAATATAATGGGATAAGAATATACAGATCAAGGATGAATGTGCTGCATGCAAATCAAAGAGAAACATTCGCTAGTTATTTCACAAAGATCATGTTAACACAGTTCTCTTAATGGAGTCTTTTGGATTTGGTGCATAATATATCCAATTGGTGAAAATGGGAAAGATATGTTGAGAGTGATTGTAACAGAGCTCTGTGAAATGATTCCACATCTACAACAGGCTTTTTGTATGCTGAACAGTGCAATATATACATAAAACTCTGTCAATAAGGAAGATGCACAAAATAACATTATTCAAATTACCTGCATCTAACATTTCGGAAAAAGCTTTGAAGAAAGTCAGCTTAAGATACCATGCAGTAACAAAGATTGTTAAAAGAGCAGTCACATGTCACATTTGGAGAAAATAGAAAAAAATTTCAACCGAGACTGCCAAAATCTATGTAATATGATTATTGGAATAGAAAATAATGTAAATTAAACTATACTGCAAAATTATATAGTCTGCTAATAATTGTCTTGCCCCACAACCTAAAAGTATCACATTCCATCATGACGACTCAAAAAAAGGTATTTCCACAAACTTTATCTGATCATACATCAATTTTTTTTTCATATTACCCATAAACTCCATTGACACTATATACTATTGTTATTCATGTGTTCTCCACATTTTAAAAAGGTGATTATTAGTTGTGGGGAAAGTACTACAGTGCTCAATCTACTTAAATAAAGTGATAATACAAATTAAAACTTATCAAATACAAAAAAATAACTATTTATCAATTTTGAAATGAAGTGATCACTAGAATTTTTTCTGAAAATACGACAATTTGTCAAGAGTAGTACTTAGATTCATATAAATTGCATAAAGGTAGATCTTGAAAAATACCTCAAGATCTTAATGTTATTTTGAATGATAACAGTGAAGATTGAGCACTGTCGCCTACTGCAGCAGCCATTGCTGTTTTCTTGTGTTTATCATAGGTGGAATGCAAGCACTTGCCATGCATGACAGATTGCACGCTCCCATAGGTCGCCATAGCAACCACATCACTGCTATCTGTAGTGACATGAACAATGGAACCTGTAGTGTTGACATCAGTTTGAAGCTCGGTTATCTCTCCTGTTGGCTGGCTGATTGCAAGAAGACGTCCCATATCATCATACTGGTATTTGAATGTTTGCCCATCGGAGGTGTGCTTGGATTCTAAAAGATCTGTGCTCATCATATAGGTAAAGGTAGCTGTCATGTTATTGGGTGCAGTAAAGCGGTAAAGGTGACGCTCATTGTCCATAATAAGACCACATTTCTGTCCATCTGGTGTAATGATTTCCTTTGCATGAGTGTCATATCCACGATCGATGGTCAAACTATTTCCAGCGCTATCGATCACAGTCTTCACCTTTCCGTAAAAGGAGTTGACGTTATAGGTAAAGTTGTACATGAACTGATTCGTCATAATGCTGATTGTATGCTGATGCTGTCCATAGCGGTTGAAGATGTAGATTTCCTGGGTTTCAGGAGAGACAACCTCATACTGCTGAACAGAGTTCCGTTCAGGAAGTTCAGACACAATGGAGAAGACCCGAAGATTTCCCATGTCAGCTATATGCATGATGCCATCAGGAGTGACCGTAATGGATTTGGGTGTGTTGAAGAGGGCCTGAGCTGCGAGACGTTCGTTCATCATGTAGCACCCACAGATTGTTTTCTGGCAGTCACACTTAGATTTGGCTCCTGCAAAGTGGTGTATCAGTCCATCAGTGGTGACAACTCTCACACGGTTGATGTGGTGGGTATCACTCTCAACAATGTACAGATCACCATGAGGGGAAAAGGTAATGGCTTCTGGAGACACCAGTGTTACATGGTCTGCAATGCTCGATGCTTGTTCGTCATCTGACAACACGCCAGCAGGGAAGAAGTTGGTATGGCGGGGTGGACAATAAGCTGGTCGGCCGGCCACTGTCACTAGTTTGTAATCCTTGGTCAGTTTCAGGACGATGCTGTGGTCAAGGATGTGGAGTGTATCATCCAGTGGATCTATAGCAAGAGCTGTGGGCCATCTCAAGCGCACCTACAACATAAATGATGTCCAGTTGATAAAAAATCCATGAAACCAAATGTAACATATGCATCAATGCAACAGAAAATTTGACAATTTGTCTAAATTGTATCTCACTGTGATTCCACCAATGTTTTAGAAATATTAGCTGCTCATTAAAGTTTTAGCAGCTAAATTTAGATTACCAGAATAAAAACCAGGCTGTATCAGAAGGTACAAATTATTACCAGAGTACAATAGAACCAACACCCTATCTTGGTTGCTTTCCATGTTTAACAAGTTGACAAAGACATACCCTCTCAGCAGACAATATATCATCACAAGGCATGGGGGTCCACTCTCTGAGCTGTTCCTGTGTGCCTATCAGTGTGGAGATATACCCATCAGCAGTGATGCGTCGAATGTTGGGTCCATCAGCAACATAGATCACACCCTCTTTGTTAATAGCAATACCTGCAATCATAAAAATTTATAATCAGCCCTGTTGCTGGTCAACCATAAAAAAAACATATCAATAAACTTTGATATGTGCTCAAATTACAAAGAGTGAGTAAGTGATTTTGGATTTCATGTGGCTTCTGCCAATCTTTCAGCCATACCGCAACTGGCATTGCCTACATCATGTTGGTGTCGGAGTCAATCTCTGGGTTGAAAGAGAGGTGCCACAGTGGGATTCAAATCCCAGTAACTCCCAAGCCGACATCCACATTAACCCACAGGCCAACAGATTACTGACCTAACACATTAACCATTGCACTGTCCCATATGCCTTCCAAATTACAAGGAAAATACTTTTGGTACCGGTATGATTGGTTCTTCTCTTCCAGTAAATGGGTAATTAGTAAGCTGCTCACCTTTTGGATGTCTCAAGCGAGCTTGAATTGCCATCTGCCCATCACCACAAAGATCAGCTTCCCCTGGTGTACACTCCTCTCCATTGCCTGCTACAGCCTCAAAATTGTCCAGGAGATCACGGACTGGACCCATCGTCTTCACTCTGATGACCTTGTGACTCATGAAATCAGAGATGTAGAGACGTCCATCCACAGGGCTCACTGTCATGTAGAACTTGTATGGAACTGACTGAGTGCTGCAAGAACGGTACAAATTTTACAGGTGATGCTGGCACAAGGATCATGAAGACGGTGTCAAACAGTTTACATTCTATTATTTCCAGCACTTCATGTTAAATTTCAGTGTGTTGATCACTGGCTTATAGTATTCTAATCCACAAATAGATATATGCTTGGCCACAAAATGCCCAAAACACTTTGCACTATTCTCTGACATTTTTGCAAAAGCTAACTTATCATTTGATAACATAACTTACACATTTTGCTTCAAGCAATAACCTTCTACATAGTGTTAATGTAAAAGCCTTATAAATCAGTTTTTTAAATGGACAATCTCCACTTTTTCTAACCTCATCTCCAAGATGCTGGCTATCTCATCTCTATCAGGGGAAAGTTTCCTGATGAAGTTGTAGTCTCCAACATAAAGACTTCCATCCAAGCCACTCGCCAGAGCAACAGGTGCAAGTAGACGGTTCTCCTGTGCCTTTCCATTGCAGCCATCACAATCCAGCTTACGGCGGTTCCCATTGCCGAGAATGTTGATGATACGCTTAGGTTTTTCCTTCAGGTAGATGTTGGTGCCATCCCCCTTGTGCAGGATGCCCTCCTGGAAGTTGTATGTGTGGTGGATGTCCAGATTCCAGCCACCTATTTCAGAGGAGGTCAGGTCAAACCCATTGACCGTGGTACTCCGTGTCTCCCAGAAGACATATTCACATGCCTGATACTGGTAACCCACATACACTGGAAAAAGAACAGATATACACATCAGATGAACAGGATCAAAAACTTCTAGTAAATATCAAAGGTTTCTCTCATAGTTTCAGGCGGGTTCTAAAAATCTTGATTTCAGCATTCAGATGAATTTTAAGGCTCAAAATAAAGAATTTAAGATATGTAGAAAAAGAGAAAGATTCTTTACCAACTCCTTTAAACAATATATGAATCAATTACATAATTCTAATCTAAAGCTCTTCGAATTATTATCTTTTGGGGATCTGGATCATCAATACTTTTATCATTACTACAGTAAGAGGGAAGTCAACATCAACCTCACTGACCTCTAGCTGTTACTATCCCATAAACCTTCTGGTTGAAGGCATTTCTGCGGTTCCAGGAGAAGGTATATTTGAGGAGAGGATCTGCCTCAAACGTCTTCTCCAGGGTGACTCCCTCGACAGAGACGCGAAGGTGTACAAGTGACAAATCTT
>JAUELE010263519.1:0-10270 GCA_031471655.1 Diodora aspera | reverse complement strand
GCTTTGAGAAAGATCTAACCTGTAGCTCCTTGTCCTTGGCCAGGAAGAAGCTGAGCCAGGCAGTTGTAGTGGACGAAGTATGCTGACCAGCCAAAAGCAAACCAATACACATTCCAGCCACTTCATCATCTGTGGGATGGCTACCATCTCTACAACAACAATTTGTACTCATAGGGTTGACCATACTTAAAAAAAAACTACAAACATGATTGATCAATTAATTAAGCATGAAACAGAGTGGAAAGTTGCTCATAATGTAGACTCCTCAAAAGATGTTAGGGGTCAAACACAGTGATAACAGTATTTTATTATGTTGGCACACACGTCACATGCCAATGTGCACGTTTGAAGTGCCAGTCATTACCAACAAGTGCAAATTCAATGAACTTCAGCATTAAATTTTCACCTGATCTTCAAGGTAATTTTGCAAATTTTCGGTGTATCCAGGGGTGAAAATACACGCTAGCCCGTAAGCCCGAGGCTATTGAAAAATAAGTCGGGCTTGTAAACTCTTCACACTTACCAGCTCGTGGGGCTGGTAATTTCTTTTGCAATTTTGATGATATGTGTCTATTATAATTGTTGGTTTGTGTATAACTGATTGGTTGACAATTATTAGTGATCTGATTACACATTTATTGAACATTTAGCTAAATAAAAACTGAATATTAAATTTGAAATGATTCTCAATCTTGGGCTAGTGAATCTTGAGCAGGGCTAGTGAAAAAAACAACTTACCAGCTCAGTGGGCTTATGGATTTTTTAAGTGAGTTTTCACCCCTGCTAACAATATTGCAAGAAAACATCCTTTCTAAACATATGCTCATATGACAAGTCCCGACAGTCCCTCAAAACAATAAAATCTATTATATCAGTTCTCGCTCTAGTCAAGTTTGACCCTTAACTTCTTTTGAGTTCATATAATGCACAACAGACAAGGTATGAGTGAGTGAGTGAGTGAAATGGATGTTTACATTGCAGGGGGCAATATTTCAGCCATAGCGCAATGTGACGTGCAAGAGGCCCATCAGGAAAAGGGACAACACAGGATCGATAGTAAGAAATAGAAAGCAAAAGATCCCCATTTTGGTCGCCTTGTACGACAAGCATTGGGTTACTGAGGCCCTATTCTATCCAAGTGACACCACTTCACCCCCCGCAAGCCCCACGGGGTAAAACCATTAAGAAAAGTGGTTCTGATACAGTCCCAGGGAGCTCCTGGCCTTTCTTTGAGTAGAGTTCCTCAGACCAGTCATTACTGGTCCTGCCTACCTATCTGAGCTTCTCTCACACTATGCTCCTACCAGAACTCTCCGCTCACAATATCGGTGTCTCCCCATACGTCTCAAAATCTTTGGAAGATAGAAGATGGCCCTGTCCCCCAGCCTAAATTCCTTGTTCATTCTCAACATCGGAAATTTATATACATATTTCAGCAATACACAAGTGCAGTTTCATAGCTTGGACCCTTTTAAATACGTTTTGAACACACTGGATCATCATTGTAAATCATTAACAACTAGCACACTGCCATGCAATTTAGTTTAGGCATATTATTTGTGAATAATTTCTTCACTATTCTGAGAACATTATAAAATCTATTACAGAAGAGACTTGCAGCAAGGCTACACGAGGTTAAACTTCTGTTTTAAAGATGGCTGATCAGGTTATGGCAAAAATGGTGACACGCCAAAGCGGGGACACTGCAAACTTGGCGAAAACGATGCAAGATTTTGGCGAAAACGGTGACACTTTTAAAACTTAAAATAAACGTTAGGATTCGAGGTTCAATGAGTTTGAGTTATATTGAAACTGTAGAATAACAGAGTACACAAAAGTGTGTGTTTTATAAAAACAATGAAGTAATGAGATTACAGCGAAGTTGTGATAGTAGGCCTATATCAAAGTATACATTACCATAGCCGACACCACCTAGCTTTAATTTCAACGAGATTATGGTGTGTGATGGTAAGGATGTACAAGAGTACGTTCTGAACAAGTTTAATTGGATTAACTCAGTGTCATACAAAAATATTAAAAAAATAAAACATGCTGTATTGTGTGGAACAGACGACTAAGGACTTTTTGCAGAGGAAATTGCCTTGGCATATATAGACTGATTCCCGTCCTGCATAACGAGGCGAGCCTCCTCCCAGTTCAAGTCAGCATGATCAGAGAGGGACAGCTAAGGAGCCACATCAAGAAAATTGCCGCCGCAAGATAACAAGAAATATTTGGTGCATGGGACAGATTCAGAGGAGACATTAATGATTGCCAGCTTCTGTCAGAGTGTGCTGCAGTGCGAGCATCGATTATCATGTGATGTGTCAAAATATGTGACAATTTGAACTACATACAATAGATCAGTCTAAATAACCACCTGAAAATTGACTGACCGAGTTTTACTGCGTTTACGCAATGTGGGGGGTAGATATTATAAAGGAACTAGGTTTATTCAAAATTTTAGAAACTGCTGAAGGTAAGAATCGTCATTGTTCGAATTTTTTTAAATTCTGTTTTCGGATTTACGAAAGATTTCGAACTTTTTTGAGGTAAAATAAATTGATGACATCGACAAAAATAGCACATTCGAAATTTTAGAAGATCGAAATTTTGGAATTTTTACCGTAAATACTGTATATATATATATATATCTAATATCTAACAGTGTCAGAAATAAGAGGTAAGGCTCAGCTAGCCTGTATTAACCTGTACATATTTTATATTTACCACGTGATGTATATAATACTGTATATAAAAACCTGAGTACGGTAATTTTGATAGTAATAAACAATATAACTTTTTAGTTACTATTGTGTTTTGTGGTCACTACAAAAAGTCTTGATGTTTTGTCGCTGGTATTGAAACAAAGAAAGATCAGGGTTCAATATATTTTGTTGTCACCGTTTCGTCCAAATATCTGTCCCCATTTCGTCCAATCATGTGTCCCTGTTTTGGCCAGTTCCCATCAGGTGGAACTGCTTGAAGAGCTAGAGGAATAGTCAAAGATTCATGTGTAGTTACCTAAAGATTCATGTGTAGTTACCTACCTCATTTTAAGAAGAGGATCACTGACAGAAAAATCTTGTGCTTGGAGAGAAAACTTGCAACCAACAGGCACGAACATGTATTTAGGGGCTGCTTGTTTGTGAAATTGCAAGTCCTGAAGCACATTTATCCTTGCATTCCAATTTTAGCTACACAACAGCCCAGGGTCATTATGTCCACCTGCACCCTAATCCAGATAAATCGTCTGAAGACTTCTTGAATGAACCAGACCTTTTTTAAGTCTACCAAGTAACTTTGATGCTAATTCAGTTCACAGATAAAACCCCCAAAGAGAGAGAGTTGCAAGAGAAAGGTGCCGAACAAGTGAGTGAAATTATGCAAGAGGCACATCAGGAAAATGGACATCACAGGATCGATTACATTGCTTGCACAACCATTTCAAATCCACCTCTTGGTGAAACTTGAATCACTGATGAAAACAATGGCAAAATCAGCTGGCATCCAATCTGACAAAAAGTTAACAAATCAGAGCCAGAAAACATTTGATCCAGAAGTTGAACGATTCCAATATACCACCAACGCATATTATGCAAATTTCGAGCCACAGTCAGATGTTTACTTCTTTACCGACTCGTGTGGAAATATTTGATATCCAAAGACACTCGGAGGAGATTCTCTATTTAGTCACTTTGTACGACAAGCATTGGGTTACTGAGGCCCTATTCTATCTAAGTGACACCATGTCACTCAAGCCCAAAGGGGTGCTCAGGAGGAGTAGAACTCGACAATAAGTAAAAACATGACGCAGTCATCCAAACGTGTGCAGAGATGAAATGATTCTCAATGAAGAAAAACAGCGACTTGTTCTCACTGAAAACACATTCCATGGACATCGCATCACTAGCGACAGAATCAAAGTTGACGATGCCAAGTTCAAGCCATTCTTCAAATGACAGCTTCGTACCCTCTTTAACAAAGGTAAATACAAACTTGTCCTTTCACAACATAAGAATTCATGATTCTTGTTTACGCGTAGGTGTTTTTAGTAACTTTTAGTCCGAAAAAGTGTGAATTTAAACATTGTAGTTTGAAAAATGTATGAACTATAATCCTTTCTCACAAGCCTCTGACTCACTGTCCATAGGGTTAGGTTAAGGGTTAGTTTTGTGTATCGTCCCCCAAACTCCCTCCCTCTTTAGACAGTAACTTGGGTGGCAAACATATTGTAAAGTTTATCCAAGATTGCTCATCATACAAATACTGTTTGTCCTTCTATTTACACAGAATTTATAAAACATCAAATTTTGCCAGCAAAATCTGAATACCCTTCTAATATCAACCATATGGGCATCGATAAAATTCTCAACATTCTGAAATCACTTGACTAAAATCCTCAAATACATGCATACATAGAATCTATAAAATATACAGTTATCAAAATGACTGGACAATGTTATGGATGTCAACTTCTTTTATATTTGTATAAAGCATATATACTATTAAAGAGTTGACATCCATAAAATCCATAAAAAGTCCTTATCACCACTTCAAAACATGCCATTTACCCCTTGACGACGGATAGCTGCTGTAGTTGACCTAGATATTTTGCCCGCTGGACGGCTGGCTGCTATTGCACACTTGGCACGGATTGATATCATGCAGCTATTATCTCATGCGAGTTGGGAGAAACATGTTATCGTGGTGATTTTGAACCATTATATAACACTACCTGTGCTGACCTCTCGTGATTGCAGGTAATTAGCTGAGATTTTCATTAGGACCGGTCATTCCGTTTCAAATGTCGGCAAGTCGTTCGCGGTCGGAAAATGACAGAATTTGAATCGAGTTCTGACATAGAAAATTCGGATTTCGATGATGATAATTACAGTGATGGGTCAAGCGATGACTAACAGGTAGTTCAGACTAATGTCCATAAGAGATTCAGATATGCATTTCGTGGACTATCTCAATAGGTCTCGGGTGAGTGATTCTATCTTATAAAATCTAATAAAAACTTGATTTCGTACCACGGAAATAGTTATGAAGCATAAAGTAATTTTATCGCATGTATGCCTTTTAGTCTGATTTATATTATATTTGCTATTTTACACTATAGTTGGCCCTGCTCAGCTCCGAGTTATCTGTCAGAAACATGACAATTCTCCTCGTCGTTGGGGTTTTCATGGCTGTCATCAGTTGAACAGTTGTCACACAACATTAGATTCGCTTCGGTGCAA
Organism: Diodora aspera; assembly: GCA_031471655.1. NCBI lineage: Eukaryota > Metazoa > Mollusca > Gastropoda > Lepetellida > Fissurellidae > Diodora > Diodora aspera. Next base: position 5,024 of record JAUELE010263519.1, on the reverse strand, counting down.
GAAGACGAGAATGATAGATTATTCAAATTACGACCCGGGATTGGCCAGTCAGTACCTGACTGTTGATGAAAGTTTGTGGAAATTCAAAGGAAGACTCATTCCAGCTAAACCATCGCTTTTTGGTGTGAAGTTTTCAAAGTGTGTCAGAATTATGGTGTATCGGCTAGCTACACATCAGAATTCCAATTTTATACTGGTCGTAGTCGAGATGTTCCGGTAGGGGAAAAGATTGTCCTCGATCTGATGCAGAACCTGTTAGGTCGTGGTCACATTCTTGCAATGGACAATTGGTTAAGCAGTCCATCGTTGTATTCCAAACTTTATAAAGCCAATACCAATGTAGTTGGAACAGTTCGACTGAACCGGAAAGGCATGCTGGGTGATACGATTCCGAATGATACGCTACGAACATGGAAGTACTGGAGTTAAGTTCTTGTCAAACCTTGTTTTACAATGGAATCACTCACCCATGACTGATGAGTTAGTCAGCCATATTGAGTACCACGTGTGATAACGATATCATATATATTAAATTAGAACTACCCTCATCATTGTACCATGTTGTGGTCATCCGAAACAACCCCCTGAACGTAATCTAAAATCCTTGAAAATAATACCGCCTCGCGGCCATTACTGAAACTGAGTAATCTGTCGTCAAGGGGTTAAATACAATACACTCCATCAAATAGAATCATAAACATTCTACCTTTGGGCATGTGTTTTTCAGCTTCCTCTTCTTCACTGACTTCATCATCTCCTGTCAGCAACAGTTCATATCCACGATACTTTCCAGCTATGTCATCAGTCTTTTTCCGGCCAATTTTCTCAATTACCTCCCTTCCTTCTAGCTTCTCTTCATCTTGTTCATCAACCTTCATTAAAGAGAGAGACAGAGAGAGTGATTTGAGGTTTTACATGGTTTTTGGCAATTCTTCAGCTACATCACCACGGTCTCACCAACATCACGTTGGTGTCGGGGTTTCTGTTTCTCTAGGCTAAAAAGAGAGGTGCCCAGGTGGGATTTGAACCACAACCACCAAGGCTGACAGATTGCTGAGCCGACGTGCTAACCACTGTGGCATCCCGTGACCCTCTTCTTGAAAAGCATGTGTCAGAAAATTAGATTCTTAAAAACAGAAATCGAAATGTAAAGTCAACTAAAGCGCTTGCACAGATCAAATCCGGTATTAGTAAAACGACAGTCTTGTGGTCTCTGGTTCAAACCAACTGATATTCTTGCAGTCATATATACTTGTAAGAAAAAAGTATCTTTATAAAAAAAATGTTTTTAATGAGAGACATTTATAGTAAGTTCTTAAATTATCATAAATCATCTTAACTTCTTTCCTAATTTGTGAGAACCAAGAATTGTTTTGGTATGAATATGTTATGTTTATGTTCATGGCAAATTTACTGAACAGTACTTCTAAGGTGTCTCGAGTGTCAACTTTTCCAATCTGTTTACTGAATCCAATGAAAACAGAAAGAGTTTTATGCACACAGAATGAACCACATGTGAAGCCACGCATGTTTTGCACTTTTAAATGCGGGTAAAGCTAAGATACTTTTGATGGCACTGCAAATACAAGCTGAATAATCCATCTTTTCTCCGTAAAGTTAGGAACATCCTTGAAATCTGGGTTATTTTTGACTACGAGATGCCCCCATCAAGTAGCCTACCCTGGGTTCATTCCTATTCATGGTAGTAGGTTTGTGTGTATGGAAAGTTCAAATGTGTGGAATAAAGACAACTAATGATATGTCACCTAACTACATGAGAGGAATTATAAGGGAAGTAACTCTTGACAAATAACCACAGCAACATCGCAGATTCTTTACTTTGCCAAGTGTTGGGAGAGACACACACAACATGACTGGGTGCAAGCTTTCACTGTGGAGGCTTCACTAATTGGTCTCAGCACCAATCTTGATATGATCATTCAATATAGGAGTGAATCCAGGGTATCTGACTATCATTGGCTGAGTCATAAATACCCTGGATTTCGAGGATGAGTTAGGACATGATCTGTATCTTTAAAATAAACTGACCTGCGTCATAAAGAAGGCATCTTCATTTGTCTGTTTCTCTTTCTCTGTCCATGCATCTCTTGGTGTTGGCTGAGGACTTTCTTTCTCTTTTGATGATGAAATTGGTGGAAGAGGCTTTTGTAGATCAAGTCCAGACAAAGTTCTGTCACCTTTCCCAAGTCTATGAGGTTCTGACTGAAGTTCAGGGGGTGCTTCAAGCATCAGCCTTTCTTCTACACTTGGCTTGGGAACTTTGGGAACCACACTCGAGACCTGGAGAAACAGATGTAGGGAAATCAAATTCAAAGAAAATGATTCTAGATGACAAGATCCACTGTCAACATGGCCAATTTACTACTGAAAAGGGTTTTCAGGAATCTTTCATTTGTTTACCCTTTGATTTACTAAAATAAATCAGGCAACTTTTGAAAGCAGAAACAAATATAATACCTTCCGGTGCTTTTTGGGATGTACCTCAACATGTGGTTTCAACACAGAGGGAACCTCTTTCCTGAAAAAAGAAGTTTCCTTTATTTGCTATGAATTAAAATTCACATGCAATTAAAGAAAATAAAATAAATAAATTTGACTCACTAAAATACTAGAAGGTATTTTAACATGTAAAAACAGATCTTTCCCCCACCCCTTCCATTTTTCTGACCTTGTCTTCCTTCCATGGAAAATTCTTCAAACCTTCAAATATCGAAACAAGGTTACAAGCCAAACGACTGCGTCCCAGTTCATGAAAATATGCTGAACAGTTTCAGAGCTGTGATCCAGACAACTAAAGCAGACACCGATGATAAAAAGTCACAAATTTTAAAAATTCCTTTCTATGGTGACTGAATCTTTTCAGAAAATTCAAACCATGAAATGGCACAGCAGATCCTGTGCCTAATGTTGTGTGAAAATAATTAACAGTTCCAGAGTTCTGCTCCAGAAACAAAAATGACAAACCAGACCATGTGCCAAATGTGCATGTCAAGTTTAGAGAAAAGTACTGAACTATTCCAGAGTATTGGTCCGTAAACTAAATTAACACCTCATTGCAATGGCAACCTAAAATATTGTTTCAAGAAAACTCAAACCTGAAAAATCACAACTTTACCATGTGCCCAATGTGTGTGTCAAGTTTTATGGAAAAATCCTGAACTGTTCCAGAGCTTTGAGTCTGGAAAATCGATTAACACTTCATTGCCATTGTAACAGAAAATAATGTTTTTAGAAAATTCAAGCCCTGAATAGGCACACCAAGGGCCCAATGTGGGTGTGAGGTTTTGTTGGAAGGTATTGAATAGTTTCAGTCCGCCATAGAATATGGTCCCCTTGCCTCGCCCACTTTAAATATCACTCTTATTGAACTCGCCATTGTTGCTGAGAGTGTTCTCAATTTTCACTGACTGATTGTTGAATGTTTGGGGTGTGGTCAATCAATATACATGGCATAGACACATCTCCCAGGGTGAACCAGTTTATTATGACCCATGAGACAGTAATGAGAAGGGAGGCTGACCGTGGGTTGCCGACGAGGTTATCCACTGTACTAGGAAAGGTATTGAGATTTGTAACCATTTAGCAGAATATATTCCCGAGACATAACAAAACTTTGTAATGTTTTCATGGTTTGCATAACAATACCTGATGCACTTGATGCCAAGCCTGTCTTGCAGGAACCGCTTCAGTAGAGGTGGATCTCCACTGTGGTTTGTCGTCAGTGGATTACTGTGGATAACCAGCTCAGTCAGCATCGGCCATGCGGCCACAGCCAAGAGAGATTCCTCATCTTCTAACTGAAATGTCAACACATACTCATATTCATTCCGCAAACTAAACTGGATAAGTAACCAGAGACCATTTTTATGACATGATTTAATGTAATGCAGCTTCAAGCAAAGACATTTCATGCAGAAAATAGGTGCATGTTATAAATTGAGAATAGAAACTGGGTGCATGCTATTATATCAATATTCTTTACGACAACATTACAATATTAAATAAACCAATATGTATGTAAACATTTGAACAATCATACATACATCATCATACATAAATCTACACTACAGAACACATCAAATATGTTAATTTGGAGTAAGTGATTTGGGATTTAACGTGGTTTTGGGTAATCTTTCAACCATATCACCACGGGAACACCTACATTACATCAGGAGCCAATCAGGGGTGGGACCAGGAATTACCCGATGTGGGGGCTGAGGTCCCCGACAAGGGGGTCTGAAATCCCCGACAAATACACAAATTTTCATTTAAAGAATAAAATACACACATTTTCTTCGAATTGCCCCTCCCCCCCATCTGGTGCCACCCCTGGGGCTAATTAAAGAGAGGTACCTGGGCAGGATTTGAACCGGCTGGCAGATTACTGGGCCAACATGCTAACTACTGAGCCATCCTGCACCCTTGTTAATTTGGAATACTAGTATTTGAATATGATGACAATGAGGAAGAGAGATCATTACCAGATTATGTGCCAGGTTGAGATATCGAAGTTCAGGAAACGGACACTGAGACACAAGCTCGGTGGATCTGTCTGTGGGTACGCCGACGTCATCAGCATTAATCTCAGCAATCCTTGCTGATAGATCTCCAATGTTTAGACTCAGATCGACATTCAGTAGATCTGCAATAATGTATAGATATGGGCTTTTTGATTTAAGTTTACTTTTAGTAATTCTTCAACTATATCACCATGATGCCATGATTCAAAACCAGACTGAACAAAAATAATGACATGAACAATACAGGAATCAATAGTCAAAGTCTGATGACAGACTGGGTTGATGATACTAATCCTGATTTTCACTCCTGTCTCCATCCCCCTTTCAAGTCATTTTGCTAAATCTCCTGATTTTTTTTGTCAAATTGTTTTAAAATTATTTTGTAGATGTCTATGGTATATATTCTGACGTTCAAAAGAAAGTATGCCAAGATTTTGAGAGACTACTGAATAAATTCACAAATGCGTTGAAGAGATATCCCTT
>JAUELE010263508.1:0-10270 GCA_031471655.1 Diodora aspera | reverse complement strand
CGCAAATCCTGGATCCGGCCTTGTAATAATGTTTCTTGCGATGCTGTGAGTGGATGGAGTCTAACTACAAGGAAGACTCGCAGCTGTTACCGACCTAGGCTGGTAACATTCTGTAATATATAATATATAATTATAGCGATGGTGGTCCAGAACCTGATTGTGTTGGTGGTGTCAAAGTGCGAACGTGCTGTTATCTCTAACCAATATTCGCAATATCTACGATTCTAGGGAAACAAGTTTCAAGTAAAACTACCTGTTAAAGGTGACACCCATTTATTTACCCGCTCTACAAGACTTTCCTCTCTCATGTTTTCCAATATTTTTGACATTAAGATAAACCAAAATTACCTTACTTGGGTATTGGATCGGATGCGAATGTTAATATCACCTAATCATATGTTCGCTCGACGATAAACGTAAGGCAAAAGCTTTGAAAATTCGTTACGTTTGCATCACTCAAGTACCTCGAAGGATGGTTTCATTTTCTGCGATATCGTCAAAATGTTGCACCAACAAGAGCAAGACACATTTTACTCGCCAGAGGGCAGCAAACTTTCCGATGGCGGTTAGTCTCGTACCAAGGTCGCAGACGATATTATTTTCGAGCCCATAGCAATATATTTATTGATAAATAATAAATGATATATATTGACGCACGCGAGGGTATTCAGTTCCCAGACGGACGTGTCCTGCATGAAGCAGATGAGCAAACAAATCCGGAACATTTGGCCTAAAACGCATGTCCATCTTCTTCACAGAGGAACCCAACAACTGCCTCTTAGACGCTCTCAAGACCCGGATGATGCCAATTTCACTTCCGGTCATTGAAATGTTCTCTCATAACGCGGAGCGAAGAAGGCTTAAGTGTAGGTATTGGATTCCTGAAGATACTGGTTGAGACGCTCTCATAGTTTAAGCTGCTTTCAAACGTATTCCCCGAGTTTTCCTGCCAAAGAGAAATCTACAGAACACGAGCTGCGGAGAGTTCCGAGCCTCCTTGGCTATTGTGTAGGCTTCAGACTTAGCTTCAGGGTCTCCTTACAGCGTTGATTGCAGACGCTTCTCTTATGTTCTGTGCCATTAGTAAAAAGTGGTTTTATGCCGGTCTAACATGGCCACAAATATCTTGAGAGGTAAACTGATATAAGGGTTAGTTTAAGGGTAAATTACGATACGATAATATTAATATTAATAATAATAATAATAATAATAATAATAATAATAATAATAATAATCATCATCATCATCAACATCATCATCATCAACATAATAATAATGCATGTATCAATGCCAATGTATGGTGTAACATTGCGCTAGTTATTTGAACAATCCATTAAAAACAAACTCAACTCCCTGAGGAACATACAACCTAAGAAGCCAGTTATATGTGTTGAAGGTTAATAGCGCCTTCAGGGCACGGGGCACGGGGCCCACCGATTTCCTCCACCAAAAATATAAATTTAAGTAGAATATCAGTTTCTAGATATTTCTATATTAGTTCCAAGATTATATGTTTAACAAGAATACCAGGGTGCAACGTAATTACATATGTAATACCCATTGAATTACTTTGGGATCACCTGCTGCTAAATGACTTCGTGCCTCTCTAGTTTTTCAAGTGTTACGGCACTATTTACAAAGTTCGCACTTCCGACCAGGCACCCAATTACAGCTGACAGCAGTCGTTGAGTGAAGTTACTTTCACTAGGCGATACATCTGACATTGCCTGTTTAACTTCACAAGTCCGTAACCAGTATGTATTCCACTACAACACGCGCTTCAAAATGAATGTTTTAACTTTTAAAATCGCCACGTCACCCCCACGAGGTGCTTATGAATGAACGAAGAATGGCAGAAATTCTGCCGATGTTTAGGTTACTCATATTTCTTACGATTTTTTAACATGACCTCGAAACTTTTCAATTATTCCTTTGCACGTCGTAATATCGTAATAATCGTAATAATTTGTAACAAAAGTGTATCAGTGTGTATTCTCTTGTACATGTACATAACCTAAAGGTCTTCTAACCACCGACGAACATCATTGACATAGATAATGTCATATTCGCATGCAATATATAATGTTTAGCAATGTATCTTATATTAGAAAATTTACACCCCGTAAATTTACACACAGTGAAGATTGCGAAATGTGCACGAACAGCGTCATAGAAAAAGTCGCATGAGACGAATCACAGACAAAAATGTCAAATTGAAAAAAAAAATACAGAAAGGATAAATTGCAAAGTCACGAAAAATGTTTAGAGAGAAAAATCTGACTTCTGACTTGTTTCAGCTGTTTCAATAATCCTGGTTCATCTCCTGCAAAATACGTGCTTCTAATGCGTGCTGTAAATTAACCACAACACAGCAGTTCTCGTGTAATTCAGACATAGGAAGGTACACGCACGTGCAATTCGTGAGACCCGTGACAACGATATGCTGCACTGCTGTTAATCTACTACATACATTATATGCTGATGTTGAAGGTGACGAATAAACGCTGATTATTGAAATAATTAAAAGAATGCGAGTAAAGCGGATGAAGTATGAATGCAGCGCACAATCAAGTCATAGCGCAGGTCACAACTCAACTTACATTTGTCTGTCAGTAGATAATATAGTTTCAAACGCCTATATCGTTGAAAGAAGGAAGAGGAGCCAAGCATTGTTTGAAACAACCGGCCTTAGTGTTTTTGTTGGCACATCCGAGTTTCGTGTTTGACGTCGCCATTTAAAAGTTCATATTAAAACAAAAACCTATCTAGTGAAAATCTAGAGAATTGTAAAGTTTGATTCGTAACTGTTGTATTTATCTTCCTTAAAGTTGGATACGTGCTCCCGAACACTAAAATAGGTCTGGTGCCATCTGTGTGAAATAATTTAAATAACATAAACTTTAAATCATCTATTTTAAAAGTTTATGCCTAATGAAATAACGCCGTATTCCCGTAGTCCCGGCAGATGCAGACGGATTTATGTTTTACTTTTAAATAGACAGCCTCATTCCGAACCTTTGTTTACCGAGAATTTTCCGCCGATGCTTTCCGAATATGAGCAGAATGCATTTATTTGCAAGTGTAACGCTTCCGATGGTTTACGATATTTTAGATTGAAGCAGTAAAAACAAGTAACAGGGAAAAAACGCTTGGTAAAATGTGACACTCGACAACAGTAAGTCTTGATAATAGAAGGTTGTTTATATAGTACATTGAGCGAGCGTTGATAGGAACAGTATGTCTTGATAATAAAACTTTACAAGGTTGTTAATACCACAGAATACCATAGATTGAGCGGGTTAGGGAGCGCCCATTTGATTTTGTATGGCGAGTGGTGAGTTTGCAGACAATTTTCGAGAAAATAAACAGATTACATAAGTCAAGAGCAAACATAAATAGATTGCAGAGATATATCGATGGGTCAATGCAACAAGATGCCAAGTGCATTTTTGAGTTACCGGACCCCAATGGCGTTATTGTTATTATTATGATGAAACTATGTCATTCTGTCATGTAAATAGTTTTGTATTGTACAGTTAATAAGTAACCTATCTGATGAAAACACACATTATTTCAAAATGATTTTGTTTTAAGTTGTGTCCGAACTTTAAAGTCCATTTTCGTGAAATTAGAAAAAAATGCACCTCGCATCTTGTTGCATTAACCCATCGATATACTTGTTAATTGTATTTTGCAGTTTATAATTATGAACTTATCTTGAAACATTCTGGGCCCAAACACGAGCATTAACTAAAATCTTCTTCTTTTAACTGCATGTAGTAATCAAAGTAATATAACAACTACCGTTACTATAGTTATAGTTTCCGATTTAACAAAAATAATTAAATGAAGTCAAAAGTTTTATATTAAGGCTGATGAGAATGTAAGAGCCCGAAGGGCGCAAACGATTTTCCGTTATATATTATATAATCAAAAATCGAAAAATAAATAGTTTGTCGGCAATTATCTGACAACAATAGACGGTCGCATGCCATGAGATAAAGCAAAACAATTTGCAAGAGAAACATCTTCAAGTCCCCTTCAATAAACTCACTAAACTTCCAAAACGTCTACGTGCCAACACTTCTACATCTATTACTTTACATGAGTATACCCATTATATAAATAGAATATTTCACCGAATGACAGAACATTTGTTTCATTCAGGCTGCTAGTTGTGGGATATGAAGAGATACTTAATAAAACTATTTCATTATCATTACATAGACACTGTAGCTGTACGTCATGTGTTTCACGCAGAGGACTAGCGTGTATCTGTTCATTACCACGCTGTGGAGTTTACTTAGCTTTCCCTCATAAGGTCAGCAGTCAGTTTGACAGTTGTTGACTTTCTTACCCGAAATGAACATTACTGCAGCGATACTGAAAATTTGACCAAACAATTGACGTGCTATTACACTGTCCAAAATTTATAATTAATGCAGCGATGCTGAACATTGGACAACACAATCGATGTGCTATTACATGTACAGTGTCCAAAGATTAAATGTTACTCAAATATCCAAGTGATGCACAGTGCGTGCAGGGGTCTTCTCAAAATGTCTACTCCCAACATGTCTGCTCGATATTACCCCAAAATGTCTACTTCATAAATGGACTGGCCTCTCAAAATGGCTACATGCAGGGCTTCTTTTGTATAAGGGCTTTCCTTTCCACATAATTTAAATGAGAATTTCAGTGCATATCTTATGTTCTCTTTCAGTTCTGAGATTGTTGTCGTGTAGTGCTGTGGTTGTCCATTTTGGAGTATACTGAAGTAAACACATTTATGAAGTAGTTTTGGTTACTGATCAATTATACCATATTTGTTTTGCAAATGTGGTGAGACATTTTGAGAAACATCTGATTATCATCCTTCTAAAAGTAGAACATATCAAGAAGACATTTTGAGACCGCCAACTAATTTTAGAATGGACGTTTTTGGACACAATAAGCAAAAACTCGCAGCAGAAATTTTGTGAGCAGACATAATGATGAACCGAGAGCAACAAGAGAGATTACATGTTTTCAAGGAACAATCCAGAATGGTGGAAATGCAACACGAACAATCCAGAATGGTGGAAATGCAACGCAAGAGCCTGCCTCAGCTGATTGGCTAGTCTTAGTACAGAACTTGATTTGGAATGTCAAAATGGCCAAAAATGTCGGCTCTTTAAATGTTGACTGCACGTCTTTGGCTAATTGCGAGATAGCGTCCTAAATATCCACTCACTAATTAGGGGTATGCCCCTGAATGTCTACTGGATATGGTCAGGACTTGTAAACGAATGATAATCAGATGTTTCCTAGAATGACTACACTACATTTATAAAACTCAACGATATGGTTATTAAATAAGCAAGATCTGTTCATAAAGATGTTGTTTTCCTTTTTTTCATATACTCCGAAATAGCAAATATACTCACATCACTTGAAAGTACTCATGAAAAACGTTACTATTGTGCTTCTATGTGATAACATATCCACTGAAAAAATATAGACTTTAATCTGTGAAATATTTTCATCTTGTAGCGACTAATAAATTAAGCAAACAACTCAACAACTTGATTTCTGTGCATGTTAAATGTAGACATTTCGTAAAGCCAGTCACCAAACCAAATTTCTTCCATCTTGCTTGTAGACATTTTGAGAAGTCAGTCAGTTCCTGTTGTATACATTGGGGAGGGGGGGAGATGTATGTGAACATTTTGGGAGTAGATATTTTCGGGAGTTCCCAACACTTTTATCCCCCCACCCCGCTGCGATTTTCGCCCTTTACAAAGTCTTGTATTTCTGTTCATTCCTTTTTCTTTTTAGTTTTACGGTTTTTGCAGGGCACCATTTCTTCTTGTGACAGGTAAATTTGTGACTTTGTCCACGTTGGCTTTCAGGACAGCCCAACCTCTAGGCTTATGAGATTGGTTTCAACAATTTCAAATTGAATATATACATATATCTCTAATGGTCACCATAACAAAGCGATCACTCTGCAAATGGTAAAATGTTTGCCAAAAAACTTTGAAAGGCACTCGTTAAACTTCGACGTGATAAAATCACACTGACACCAATTAATTTTGAAATAGACATTCGCATTCTAGTGGTGTTCAATATTTGAACTCCCTCGGTTAATACTCAAATAGAGGTAAAATGTTCTGGTTTGGTATGTTCTAATTGTCCCGGGGAGCTGTTAATCGATTTCACCTGTGATTGACAGGCGCCGTGTTCATGACCATTTTGACACTTGCTAATTGCAAGACAGGACTCGTTAAAGCTGTATTATTACTCTAGTCATCACTTTGAATAGGTGTGCGAAAATTTGAATGAACGAGTGCCATGTCGGGGGGAAGACACTTCTCCACACATTATTGAGTTTGTCATAACCGGGCAGCTTTTAATGAAGTCGGTGGTCCCAGGATGGGTGGCTTTTGAGAAGCGCTATCCGACACCGTCAACCACGACTCGAAGTCCGTGATGTTTAGTCGATCACGCACCGATAAGAGTTAATTACCAAGGGGCTCGATCTCTCAAATTATGACACCCACCTCTTCCTTTCATTTACCTTTACATCAATCAACTCGAATAAAAGCGTAAGTAAACAAGGAGGGCAGAGGGGTAAATTACACGTGAAAACATTACATAAGGCCGAGGGGGCAAATATTAGCAATGGAATTGGTGTTACGGGGTATGAAAGCCAAACCTCCATTTTAAAGTAAAGCTGTCGCTTTGCAAGTCTATAGCCTTCAAGACTGAAATATTATGCCAACAGTTGCTAGGCAACAAAACACAATGTAAATAACGTTCGGAATTGCCACGCCTATTTTAATGATTGACAGTTGTCGATTTCAGACCACCAAGGCTGCAAGGGCGGGAAGCGACCTGTCTCAAACTAGCCGGGCGATTTGTGTAAACTGTTGAAACCTAGGCGGGCTCGTCAACAATTGAAACGAAAGACCAAAACATATTTACCGTTTTTCCTTGTGCGTTGAAAGGTAAAATAAAGCAAACTTGAACGAACCGGTAATGTATCAAATGAAATGGAGTTAACACTTCGCTGTTTAAGTGCGTGTCGCAGTAAAACTATCTCGGCCGTATACGTTTCTCATGTTTGGAAAGATCGCTACAATGCGAGACCGCTTCAGACGTTGACGACCACGCACTTTGACGAATTCTTTCGCGGATTTTTATGGAATATATATATAAATAGAAGTAAGTATTAAAAATTAAATTGAATTTAGCTGTATCCGTTTATAAATCCCATACATATTTGAAAGTTCAATAAACATAATTTGTGAAGATATTGGACTATGTTTCCTTCGAAATGAATTGTTAAACTGCGGCATAAAAAAGATTTCCTTGTGTAATTGCAATTTCCTTTTTTGCAAGTTATTCCTAGTTTTAATTCATATTAAACTTGTGAATTTATTAAACAATTTAGGATAAACCAGTGAATTAACATTAACAATTGATTATTTTAACAGCTATACTGTATGGTGACAACCGTCAACAATACTATAATGTGTGGTGATTTTAAACACGATTGGCTCTGAAGAAATGTTGAATTGAATAATTTTATTTTCTGAAACAAAAGGCAAATGAAATTCTGAATATATTTTCATCGAGCTTTGTCTTCAGTTGTTAGTGTCGACATTCGTCAAATTTATTAACTGATTTGAAAACAATTCCAAATGGTGTATCACTGTTCTCTGGGTGCAACATACTGATGGCATGTCACATGAAACTGTTATTAACAAACGTGTCAACAGGGGTCGGAAATATGTGACATTATAATTAGTTGTACTTTATTTCCTATTTTGATGACCAAACTAGTTTTATAAATAGCATTATTTAATAAATATGGTTAATCATTTTTGAAAATATTGAATATTTAAAAGTCTTTGAATTCATGGAAATAGAATTACCACGCATCTAGTAAGATCTATTATGTCAATAGTGATTACAGTTATTGATCATATTAGAAATTGCTTGCCGTCTATTTTATACTATAATAACAATAATAATAATAAAAGGGAAGACGATTGAATAAGTTTTAAATGGTGAAAATTCACAACATGGCGTTGTTACACTTCCCGTGCGAGAGAGCGGCGGAGTGGGGATAGATTTAGAAGTTACCACAGGAAAGTTTAATTGTGCAATTTATAGGAGATTACTGGCTGTGTACTTTGGAAGTATTTTCATTATAAAATCTGTGAAGTCTTTAGGAAACAATTGCGTCAACAATATAAGATGGATATATTCGTTTTGGAAGTGAAAACTGTGAAAAGTCTGAATCGATTCAGCAACTGGCGTCAGTTTTCTTGTTTAATTTTTAAAATATTTAATTTTCATTTGTAAAATTTATACACTGCCGGGCAAAAGAAACGATGCCAAATGATTTCAGTTATTTTCCTTTACGTCTTTCTGTCATAGCTGATCAAAAGGATGCTAGGATTTCAACGAGTGTAATGTGACTGAAATTATGTCATTGATAAAATTTCCTAATCTTGAAGGTAAATCTCTTGCATATCCAACGCAATTGTGAATTTATTCAGTAGTCTCTCAAAAAACTTGGTGTCGTTTCTTTTATCTTCTGTTTTCTTTGGTGTATGTGTGTTGGGGTGTGTGTGTGTCATTAACGGATGAATGGAGTTATGGATGTTATCTTCATATAATCCGATTAATAGAATCCAGATTTCATGCTAACTGATATGAGACGGTTATTCATCGTGTTTACATTGGTGGTAGAACTGTTTTCTGTTTCCCACTTATCATAAACTGTTGGTGGTGTGTGGCACATCAGGCCAGCGCAAAGAGGTGTGGGGTGGAGACAGCTGGCCCCGACATACGATCATGGACATGTTTAGATTATCTTTGTTTTTGTTGATTTTTTCACTTTTTCAATATGGCCTGGGCCTGGATCAATTACCAACTATGCACGAGTCTGTGCAGAGTCTGTTTGTTTTTTTTGTACTAAATATCCGAAGCGCAATATCCCTTCCCTTTTTCTGTCAAAGATGTAATTGTAATTGAAAAACGTTCAACTGCACCATCTGTACATCTAAATGTTGACGAATGTGTGCTTTGAGGAGGGGACGAATCCAGGGGGCCTCTCCCCCCCCCTGAACTCATCCTTCTGAATTTTGTTGCAGTATTAGCGCCCAAAATATTATGATAACTTTAAAAATGGGCTGAGATTGCATCATTTTGCCTGTTGATTTTCTCAACTTTTTGTCCCCCTGCAAATGATATATGTTATGCCACCCACTTCCCATACATCTGCGACCCGCCCCGCCCTAGGGGGAGGGGGGGGGGGGAGTTGCATAGTCTATAATGTGTAATGTTGCATTCCTGGCGGCATGACTGATATCTGATCTTGACTGGAGTTAGGCCAGACAGATCTTGTGGTAATATTTTCGTTGCAAGAGCAATATTGTAAACATAATGGAACGTAATGTGTGTTCAAAAGATCGATAGCACAAATCCCCATTTTAGTCGCCTTGTACGACAAGCATTTGGTTACTAGGGCGCTAATAGTTCATTTCATTTTTTATTCAGAGCATTTTAATATAACCGTCGACCTTTAAGAAATAATATGATGTTATACTAATAACTGGCGTCAATTATCACTTTAAATACAAGAATGTCAGATTTTGTAATATTAGCCCGGCTTTGATAACGTCTTCAGTTTAAACAATCAGGTTATTTTTAAGACCGTAATCCAACCGGTTTACGGCAAGGCGAAAACGAAACGGAATTCTGACCTATTTGTATGAACACTTAAGATTTGGATACATGGTCAAATTCTATATTTCTTTTCTAAAATTATATTTGCAACGATATCAATACGTACATACATAAAATATGTACCACAACTGATGCACAAAAGGTATAGAATGTTTATCACGTGTACACGCTTTTCAATATTCATATTTCTTGAAACACCCCAGGTGAAAAAACTAAGAAAAGTGCATTCGCAAACATTCTGAGCAATCTGGTTGTGCACATTATGTTCCACGTTGTATCGGTTATTGTAAATACTGTGCATGTATATATACTGCCGTCCAAAAGAAAGTATACCAAAGGATTTCATTTATTTCCCCTTACGTCTTTATGCCATAGTTGATCAAAAGGATGCTTGGATTTCGGTGAGTGTAATTTTATTGGCATCATCTCATTGATAAACCTTCCAAGTCTTGAAAGGATATCTCTTGTATATCCAACGCATTTGTGAATATATTCAGTAGTCTCTCAAAATCTTGGTATACTTTCTTTT
>JAUELE010263507.1:0-18611 GCA_031471655.1 Diodora aspera | reverse complement strand
TCGAAAATTAATTTACATGCAATCAACTGTTGTGTTTGTTGTACTAATTAAATTCATGACTTCGCATATGCTATGTTAATTTTATACTATTTTCAATGTTTTTATTGTGTTCATCAAGTTATTGGCTTCGGATGAGCTATGTTTATTTAATACTATTTTGAAACCTAATGAGCCCCTTTGTGAATTAAGTGAAATATTGCATTTAGCATAACTTGCTTCTCTTGTTAAACTGTAATATAAAGGCATCATGTAAGGTGCCATGCTGTTCTGTCTGAAGTCACGATGGAAATTGTTACGACCAGTCGAGGTGGTGCAAAGCATTATATGGAAGGACCTGGGGCAAGTTTTGAATAACATCGGTAACCTGTGTGCGACTGAAATGACTTTATTTATGTTAGGTAATACAAATGGGTTGACAGCTTTATTTATATCAATTTAATTTAATGTGAAATATATCCTGTATGCTTTTAATCACATAAAATTGTTAAGAATACATCATAAGGAAAATTGATTGAATTTAATCTACGGAGAGGGAACTAACAGACAGGAAAGAACGCTCAAATGTTATTCATGTCTATGGTAACTCAGCGGACCAAACCACGAACGTTAAAAAGCAGTGCACGTAGCGCATAACCCTAGGTCCAAAAGCTACCCCGCCGCCCCAAGAAAGATAGGAACATCCAAATAAATTCCGATTTGTCTCTCTATGATTGTAACGGTGACAAACCAACAGAGAGGTTTCGAAAGACTGAACGAAAGTTTCAATGTGGTTACACATTCTACATTTAGAAAGTAATTTTTGGATTTTAGTTTATATTTTATTTTCTGGGACCGAAAACAATTCCCAGGGACCGGTAAAATTGAGCTCCTCGGTTCAGGGAACCAGTAATTTCGTAGCCAGTGGAAACATAGACCGTAGACCAGGATGTGTGTATACAATATAATTCCGTGAACTATTAACGTGTGACGATGAACATTGAAAGTTTAATGCACTTCCATGTAGCTGCACGCGTATAATCTTTTTTTCCTGAAACGTTATTTTCCATAGTACATTCATATTCTGTTCAGATCTTAGGTCAGAATAAGTGTACGATTCTGTGAACTGTAACCTTAATAAGATGACACTGATTCAGGTACAGAAATCGGTGGAATATATCTTAATACAAATTCACTTTGAATTGTTAAACGTCTTATTTGTGCTGAATGACACAATTAGTTGAATACAACATATTGCTCTATTTCCAAACAACTAGTCTAATAGAGTTAGATAGTGTTTAATGTGTACACTTTTGACGAAGAGAAAACTATAGAGTTGGATAGTGTTTAATGTGTGCATGTTGACGAAGAGCAAACTATATAGAGAGTTAAGTTAGATAGTGTTTAATGTGTGCATTTTGACGAAGAGTAAACTATATATAGAGTTAAGTTGGATAGTGTTTAACGTGTACACTTTTGACGAAGAGCTATCATTTTATTTTCAGGCAGGAGATTCCAGTTTGATTACAGCACAATGTCTGGATGTGTGAGTCAAAGGCCTGGTCATGGTATTAGGTGTACGTCAACGAGGAGACACGCCGACCACCCTAGTCGACTACCTTTACCTAATGCAGCTCTCTCCAAACGACCATTCACCAGGGTCATGTATTTCTGTACCCTTTCCTTTAACGTTGATGTCGGAATCAATCTTCAGAGCACCCGACTGGTGTTAGTCATCGTTGCATCAAACCCAACTTTCTACAACAAACCTTGCAGTTACCGTACATGGCGCTGTCCAAACAGTTGCACGTTCACAATTCGTCGTGGTAGTGTCCGTACTCACAAATTCACATGGATGGCGTATGACAAGGGTGTTACTGGCCGAACCACACTTCTCGAGGACGATGTTCGCGGATCGGCTGTGAATGGTGTCTGGACATTCTCCGTTGGGGTAATGGTTTACTTTGACACTGGAGTCGTGAAATTCATGGACGCGAAGCAGAGCGTCATCATGCACCGATGTAACGGTCTGGACACAAAGTTGCCACTATTTGTGGGTGTTGCCCTAGCAGAAGGTGTGGCATCCTATTTCTCTCGTTAGCCAGCTATTTGTTCAGATCATATGCCTCAGTCATAATGTTTTTGAAAAGGATATAAAAACCGAGAAGAGCATGCACGAGAACAGTGGATGTGCGTTGCCACTACTTACATTCCATTACTACCAGATGCAATTTGCCAATGTCGACTAATACCAAAGAAATCTACACTGGTTGACAATTCTTTTTTAAGGAACCGAAATAACTCAAATTGCAGCTCAAGGCCAAAATTAATTATCAGTGATACTATTTTTATGAATCATACAGGATGCTTTGAACTGTTACCCCAGTTTAGCTCGACCCCAGGTATCTTCGACAATGAGTGAAGCGGTAGTAATATGTAACAATCAAATGTGAGATCCGGGGAATTCGGAAATTCCAACCAGGACCATTTGCCCCCTTGTCTCAAAGAAAGAGTTTAACGTTTGTTGCCCTTTTGCGACAAGCTAGTATTGACATCGTTGTTTTGTGCAAGTGTTGTAAGAAGTTGAAGGTTGTTTTATGTTTGTTTTTTGAATTTGAGTGTACTGAATGATCTTAGCAGTGGCGGATTAACCGCTGGGATGAATAGCCTTAAGCCTAAGGACTCGGAAGACTCTTTGGCCGAAGGCAAATCTAACTAAATATTAGTTTAATTGATTGTAAATGTGTGTTTTTCGGATGCTATTTAATCACATTTGAATTTTTCCTTTCTATTCAATGAAGGACGGGGTAGTTGGGATATAGCCTTGGGGCGCAGGGCCCATGGTGCTCAGCCTGGGGCCCCGAGTGATAGTTAATCCGCCGCTGGGTCTTGTGGTTGGTCATTCAAAGTGTTGTTTTATTCACATAAGCTTTATGTATTGTTTTCATAACTATGAATGGTTTCCTTGCTCCACTGATTGTTTGATCATTACTTTTTTTCATATGATACATGTTTAAATGTAAAGGATGTGACAGCCGACATGGAATTCCTTCGAAAGATCATACCAGACAGACTGACTTTGGTTGAATATTTTGAACAAATATAATTATGTCTTTTTGGTATTTCGCCGAATCCAGCCATCAAAATCCCAAGCCGACCAGATTCAACCAATGACGATGGGAAAAGTATCACCGCAGTACCTAACGTTCATCAAACAACTTGGGCGAGTGGTTTCCGGATCAGCATGTGCAAAGCTTGGAACCATGGCTTTTCTTCCAGTGTAGGACATTCAGATCCAACAGCGTGGACAACTAGTATTGCGATGAGGAAAGACTTTGTAAGGTCGAATCGGCAATCGTAACTGATCAGAGAAGAAAAGGTCCACCTAAGAAAACGATAAGGCAATATGTTACAAACCTTCAGGTTCTACTTCAGAACCTTTGTGCAGGGCAAGATTGACATGTCCCAATTTCTTAAGCGGCATTGGTTATTGTGCCTGGCTAATGTAGTAATGTCCCCCACTCGAAGTGTTTGTAAGTTGGTTACTGGTTGGTTTTGTTTTCATATCACAGATATCTATGCCCACCCCGAAGTATTATGACTTAGTTTACCACCGTTGTTGACTTTTATTTTACAGGTGTAAGAAAACACTTTCTATAGTATACTATAAACCCATTCAAATGTGTACTTGTATATCTATTTTGAAATAATAAATGTTATCAAATTAGTTTGCATATTTTAACTTCTTAAAAGATAGGGTGGAAAATGTCCAGGTGGCAATTGTTTGAGACATGGATGCAGTAAATCTTCTGAAAATGCCACGACAGATTTTCACACCTCTGTCAGTGACTGAATCACTTGTTGAAGGTTAACGGGAAGCCGTAATCTCACGCTCGATGTAGTTCCACACATAGGGGTTCGAATCACTGATTGGTCAGTCGGTTTATGGAAAAATGAAACATTATGTTTTGCTAAAGTTGCAAAACATTTCCCCGATTGTTCAGTCTAGAATTACCCAGAAATTATATTGGTTCGGTGAAATTCGCCCATTTCATAATTTCCTACTCCTAGAATTTAATTATAGAGAAAGGGGGACAACTTTACCGAGCTGGCCAACGAAATCTGCCTTCGGAAACATGCAATTCTAAACAAGTCACCAATCAATATTTGTCACAACGTGTATTATCCACTGCTTCCATATACATTTCTCTTCAAATCAAAACAAACCGCAACATTCTAAGTTGTCCCAACCCCCAGCTATTGCTCCGATCTTGACAACTTGATATTTAGTGTTAGATAAATAACATATACCGTAGAGTAGACATCATAACAGTGTTTGCGTCAATAAATAACGTCGGAACCCCTTAATCCTGGCAGACTAAAAAGGATTCAGTTTGCATTTTTAAATAGACTCTCTACAGTGCCAATACAAAGCGCGTTCGCGCAGGCCGAGTAAAACTTCACTCGACACAGCATGGAGATTACTAGATAGCTGGATAAATATAGTGACGCGTCACAGGTTATGCCGAATGCAAACCGGATGTTTTGACACTCCTGCATACGATCCAGAACATTGTTGAGAGCATCGGTAATTTGTTTATGTTGTTGCAGATTATCGACCATGATACCTTTTTGGGTGCATGGCAGGCTGTTCAAGATGTATACATGTACATTATTCACAATAACCGACATAAAGTAGAACGAATCGATCTACACAATAAGACTGTTCAGACAGTTTGCGAACGTTGTTAAGGAATATTACACAGGGGAGGGATTTAATATTTTATTTGTATCAGAGAGTAGGCAAATACATTAATCATGCTATATGCTATATGTGTCATGCATTAGTCGTGGTATGTACATATTTTCATATATATTTATCGTTCCCAAAGTTATTTTGTGAAAAGAACACATTGAATTAATGTAAAACCACTATATTACTTCCACGGTTTTAATATATTTAAAGCTCCATACGTGTTCCGAAGTTTGTTGTACGTTCAGTGCTATTTGTGTAAAATACAAAGCAAACATTGCACATTATGCATTGTAAGATGTGTGCCTAATTAAAGTGAAGTTATACTAATGTTCCTTCCAACAATTCAGACGGATTTATTTCTTACTTTCAAATAGTCCACCGCATTCCGATGCTTTAACTTTACGTTTTAACCTAGAATTTCTTAACGCTTTCCGAGTATGAGTCGAGTGGACTCGTATTTCCTAACGCTTACGCAAATGTTCAAGATTCAGTCGGAAGGTTTGAAAGTATTTATGTTTGACTTTATGGCTTTGGTGTTTTAATCTCTGATCGGTGTTTTAACGAGGTGAAAGAATAAACAATGCTTTATATGTTTGGTGGGTGAATCATGACATGTATACATACGTACATTTATTTAGATTTGGGCACAGTGTTTGAAATGTGTATGGTCACCATAAGCGAATCCAGGATTTTGGAACGAGGGGCAGCAAAACGTCATGTTGGAAAAAATGTGTGTGTGTGGGGGGGGGGGGGGGGGATGGGAAGGGGCTCGACCTTCCCACTGCCCTCCTCTTCAGCGGCCCATGAGAAACTCTAATTTAATTAGCGGAGTATCTTAAATGACTTCAGACCGAAATGAATAAAAACTAAGATCTGTCCGTGACATAAGAAACAGGCACAACCGCCTTCAGAACTTGATCACCCCAAGCGCGATTACTTCCACAAGTCAGGATGCTGCCTAACCAGATACACATAATTTGCTTGATTTGAATCTTCCCTGCGGCTACGTTCCTTTAAATGTGAGTCATCGGCTAATGACATTATAAATTAAAGCAGAAACGGTTTTTTCTTTGCCGCAAGATGAATTCTAATCAAGCGTTGTGAGGTGAATATCGAATGCCACTTATCAAGGGTGTCACGACACGGAATCAAAGGTCGACGTCTTCCTATTCTAACGGTGTGTCAAGACTGTTTAAAATGGGATCTTATCTTACTGGGCTTCCGGGAATGACGACGTCATAAAGAAAGAATAGGGCCCAGTAACCCAATGTTTGTCGTACAAGGCAACTCAAATGATTTGTTTGCTTTCACTTAAATCACTTGTATTTTTATCATGCATATGAGCTGTCTTTTTCCCTCGGTGTGCTCCTTGACCATCGCGTTGTGTTGAAATATTGCCCTTGAAATGTAAAACATCATCTCAACTTAAACTTAAAATGAAATGTTGCGGAGTGGGTTGTCTCCGACAGTTCTCTCTGTTAAGAGTGATCTGTTTTCTGCCACCTGTTGAACGAGGAAATTGCCAGTTGAAATACTGTCTTCACCCCGATCCCTATACTTTACATTTTAAAATATATATATAAAAGAACAAATTTTAACAGTGCCGTCATACTTTAACACATTACTCTTAAAGTGAGCTTCACGATCTGTGAAGAATGGTGGTCAATTCAGAATGCCTGTAACAGAGCTTCTCAACTCGGTTTTATGAGAGACAATGACACGTTGACTGATAAAGACTATGATGGATATTGCAAGTTGAGTGCTTGATACACTGTACTTTAAGGATCTGATACATGATGAACGTATTCCAAGCATCTTGTTGGAGACCAGCCAGTCAGCCAGGCTTTACACCCTGAAACATTAAACGTCATTCTAATGTTTGACAAGTTGAGTTCACGAAAACAACGGAATATCATCCCGAATTCAGTTATGTCTTAGAAGTTGGGAAGGTTCGCACGCACGTGCAGTTCATGGCACCCGTGATTAACGATCTACTGCACTGTTACCAATCTACCACATGCATGACGGGCTCGTTTGCTGACGGAGATGAAGGAATGCATTGTTATAAAAACAGTTCAAACAAGGCAACAGGAAGTGCACAGGGTCAGAATACAACCTACATTTCTATAAGCTGCCAGCCCTCTGTATGCAGCTGCACATTCCGGGTGGGTGTGCTCGGTCAGTTCACAAATCAGGTCTCAGCTCACTTACATTTGTCGACAAGTAAGCACTGCAAATGAGCAACAGCTTTATGTGGACTTTAACTGCCGCTTCTTTACACATAATATTATGTGGAGCGAAGAGTGTCAGAACACCAAGCTTAAAGGCTGGCAGAATTCTCACTAATCTCGATGCAATCTTGGTCAAGTGATACAAGAGGATTTCTCGGAAACGGATAACTGTATTGACAAAACAGAGTTTCTGTTCGGCGTAATGTGCAAATTTGCAGCATCGATTGATTAACATCCCTTTGGAGTTGCATGTTTATTTTTCGTCTTACACTGCATGATCACCTATATTGGGAAGCCAGGTGTAAAACAAGAACACTAATTAGCCTTCAGTTTTTCAATGGCCAGCAGGCCTTTATATCGTGTTTGTTTGATCTTCTGCACGCCCATCTGAACCATTGCGTAAGGTTTATGAGATATGGAAATGCTTCATAATGGTCTTTGTTATCTGATCCTCGTTCTTGATAAACAGGTGGGGATTTAGCTATTATCTTTGATCAAAACTCGAACGGATCTCCAATTACCGGTTGTACTGTTTACAACACGAAATGAGATTGCGGCTGGTAATGACAGAAACACACAAACAATTAACTCCGGGATGTAGTTCTAAAAAAACTCATAACACATCCGTTTTCCTAAAATAAGTGAACTGCTTTATCATAATTGCTCAGTGTGTTCTGAAACACGTAGATATAAATAGAAGACACACAATTTAAATACTAATAGCATGGTAATAACACATTTATTACCTACTTATCTTAAACGTGAAACATCATTTATGACAGAAAAAGACAATTTGGGATTTTCTTAAAGGGACGTGATCAGAGTTGCATCTCCAATACAAAAACTAAAACACCGTTCTAATCGGTCTGACTAAAACATCGATACATCAATTACATAACGGCGAATCCTACTGCAAATAATGGACGGTAAAGTACAGTTTATTCGCCGAAAGGTTTACTTACTCGAACTCGACAATTAACTGCTATCCATTCCCCATTTCGATGACGTCATCGTTTTATGGGTAATAGCTAAAACGGTAAAAAGCCAAAACGGTGACACGCCAAACTTGGCGAAAATCTACGGACAATTCAGCGAAATGATCGTTGTATATATATCTTTTGTTGTCACCGTTGTATCCAAAACGTGTCACCGTTTGGACCAAATATCTATCCCCGTTTCGTCTAATTTTGACCGTTTCGTCCAATTGCATGTCATCGTTATGGCGTATCACCGTTTGAGCCAGTTCCATATTTACTTACATTCTTCCAAATGCAATGCGCAATCTATTTTCGACGAAGACTGAAAATCCCTGTTCTTTATCGCCTCAATTTGTGTAAAAATCTTTGCGTAAAATAATCGGAAATAAATACAGCACGGTATTATATTACTAGATGAACAGAAAGACAAGCTCTGAACATAGACTGGCGTATCTACATCTCTGATCATGTTCCTTTAAGGTAGGAGTAAGCTATGATGGTTTTTAATCATCTTTACATTTAAAGAATAGGCGTAGGATAGCTCAATGGTTTACGTGCTGGCCAAGTAATCTGGTAACCTTTAGTGGTTATGGATTCGCATCCTGCCCGAGGTACCTCTAGTTCAGCCAAGAGATTGAACCCTGACACAGACGTAATGTAGGTCACACCGTGGTGATATGACTGAACGATTGCCGAAAATCACGTAAAATCCGAACTCACTCATTCACTTTTGCCCTTTGAAAGAACTGAATAATTTTCAAGAGAAACGGCACTGGTCACACTGAAATTGTTGACAAAATAATATCACAGAAACACTCTTGATTTTCTATATTCCAAGCTTAGGGAATTTACGTAAACGCTGCTACATCTTGAAATGAGAATATGACAAACTGTTTGGTCTGCTTGATGACTGACGAAAAAACAACTGATACACCCATTCGTCACAAGAAGAACATCATTTAAGAGATCTACGAGCTGTGAAAAATCATTTACTTTAAAAAAACCAAGATACTTGGGATATTTGTCTTATGCCTAGTTCTCACTTTCATGGATTTAGGTTAAACGACTATTTTATTTTTAGTTGCAACTACTGATCATAGTTGAACTTTTACCTTGTATAGTATAATTATTATTCCGTTGATCTTCGTTTTCAGCCTTTTCTGTCCCACGTACCCTTTTCATTGTGTGCCAGAACGCAATCTCCGTATTCAAAGATTGACCCACTGTCAAGGTGCATATTCATCATATACATACAGTGTAACATCTGTAGTCGAACGGACCCCCTCCCCCGCAAAACCCTAAAATTTCTCCCGGGAACCCCTCTTTTAGATGCTTATTTTCCTGGTCTTCGCCTTCGTGAACTGAGGCCAAATTAGATCTGACTTCGCTACACCTTAGACGTTCTAGACGTAATTATTTCTAGATACACATTCCAGAAATTCTGATCCATATCAATGTTACCATGACAATTATGTGATCGTAGATTGTGACATTTGCTTTTGACAAAAGTATACATTGAACCAGTGCTCCAGATAAGTGTTTAACCTGTTGAGTATTTATTCTCAAAAATAGAAGTTTATTAGGTATTTCTAATATAATTAATCCTGGTTGTTATCTGCAAATGAGACCAAATGTCTGGACTACTGGAATTATGTGTTATTGCGTTTCAAGCGAAGAAAGTTATACGTAATGGAGAATGCACGAGGAGCGGTGGATTCGTGAAAAAGAATCACCGAGCCCCGAATAATTTCCACTTTTCCACTGTGTTTATATAGTATATTCATATATTGACAATTTCCTGTACCCAATTCAGTGGTTTCTTAAAGAAAATTAACAACCTGAATCTGAACATTTCAAACGGCAAAACCTGACACCCCTCTGAGGCGGAAGAGTCCAACACCAGTTGATTCTTTAAAAATAGACAATAGTGACGTTACAGAAATGGATTAATAAAGCTGAGTGACAGTTTCAGCAGATTAGTTATACATGCATTTTTTCAGAATCTAAAATGGGTCGGGACATATTAAATGCATTCAGTCGAGTTTAGGCTACATGTGCCTATTTATCATAACAGAATCATTCAGAAAATCGCATGATATACATTTACGCCGAGGCCTGTATGACAATGGAGTTTTTAGTTCCTTAATTGAGCATTTTACGCAAACAGCGTAAAATCAATTAAGTAATGTAGATTTGTTTTTGATTATTTTACTCAAATACACACTTCATCTGTAGCACTGCATTAAACATTCATCTATTGTACCCAAATCCAAAACTAGAATCACTTCGCCGCCGATACACCAATAGCCATCCCGACCCCTATCGATCAGAGCTTGAGCAGTCTTCATTCTTGAAACAGACACAGCTTCTCAAGTTCCGAAATAATAATATGGTTCTGTAACCTCTAGAGACTTCATCACCATCATTTGTATTGTTGAATTTGATAGGCCTGTCGTCCATTTGTTGAGTTTGGACTGTAAAAAGCTTTCAGCAAACGGAGAGCAATCCAGTCCTTACAGAAGCTGTCATCCCACAACAATAAATTGCACGGTAAACTTTGATTCTCCCTTTGTGATCTGAAGACGATTGGGACATATATATGTATCCAGGCAAGTTTATACCAGACATTCGTGTAACTGCAATAACTCTGATGTTTCTGTAGACGACCCCACCCCACCCCAATAGAGGCTTTTCCTGATGGCATGTTACAAATTTTGATGACCTCTACATTTTCTGTATTATTTGTAAATTACATGACCCCTCACGAAGCCAAGGTTATTTTTCATGATCCATAACGACGCCATGTTTTAATGACCTGTCATTTTAGTTGTTATAATTTTGTCATAGTCCCCCAATGTAGCTGGTCAATTTTATATGACCCGACTTTAAATTCACGGCTTCCGTATGGCAAAGACATCGGTCCCCAAGTGTAAATGCATAGTAGACTGCCATAGAGGGTTCCAAACTTTTTACCTTCCACCAATATCCCAGTTGAGTTCTATTAAAAGACTACTGGCCTTCATCAGGGAAATCAAGGATATTTCTCAACAAGACTTTGTGTCTCCGTCAATTATCATGGATTCATATCTATGCTGAACGATCGTCTTGAGGTCGGTGTTTTGATTGGTCAGTGAGGCGCTGATAGGCTTAACATCCAATGATGTGGGGCGTCTCTACCAACACTTGGCGAAGTACAGACCTGTGCGATGTTGCTGTATTTATCAGTCAAACGTTACTTCCCTTGTTAATTCCTCCCATGTAGTTATGTGACAGTTCATTGATTGTCTATATTTAGCACATTTCGATTCAAAACGACTATCGTGAATGAGACTGAATCCCGGGTAATTGACGGAAACGCTGGCGGAGTCATACACACCCCGGATGTCGAGGATGACTAGCCTTAACTGCTTAGTCATTACGATTTTGGAAGAAACAGATTAGGGCACAGTTTTCCAGTGGTCAGAATGGAAGCTTACGCCCGTTTTAGATTTGGTTTTTAGCTTGTTTTTAGTATTCAAAAGAAGACAAAAACAAAAAAAATCAACAACCCCCCCCCCAACAAAACAAAACACACACAACGCAGGGCCGGTGAAAATTTAGAACTTTAGTACAAGACATTGTGTGGGGAATGGAGTATACCAAAAGGGCACACACATTGCAAAAGATCTGCAGTTCCTATTTCCATTCCTTCGGCTGACAGTAAAACACAATAGCTGCCGTGACATTTACATTATGTACGTCGCCTACAGCTGTCGCCCAACACATGTAATGCTCTCTCACCAATCTACGAGGCGTGATATAATGAAAGGGTAACCTTATCATTAGTCACCCGATAACGTTGTTCATTGTGAAATCAGGTGTCCTTTACATGTAGCCTTTTCATTAATTAACCCCTGTACAATACATTGTGAGGTGAGTTGGCCTCGTGCAACGCACGGAGGTCACGAGCTTGTGAAGTTTAGCAACATCGAGCCTGGAGAGTAGTTGGATGGGTGATCGGCTAGCGTTGAAGCTTCCAGGCCTTCAGGCGAACCGCCCCTGCCTCGCACTAAGACGCTGGCAATCGTAATGGTGTCATCTTGGGCAAGTGGCTTTACTCGTAAACTGCCCCAGTCCACCCAGCTGACATTGGGTACCTGGTCGGAAGTGATGGAAATGTGGAAGTTAACCTTCTAGCGCCTAATTGGCTGGGTTGTATACTCCCCGGTTGACGAATGTTGTGACCAGGGTAATATTGTGTAGAGCATCGAGCATGTACGAGTATACGGATAAATGCGCATTATAAATATGCATTATTATTGGTCATTTAAGTAATACTGGACATGAAACATATCCCACACAGACATGACATTCACTCAAGCATATAAATGTGTGCATCACTTGTAATCTTGAACGTGATGCTGAGACTCGTTAACAAATAGAAAAATACAAAATGTAATTGTAATATATATAATCTTTGGCGGAATGGATAGCATTGTATCGATTATGATAAAGAGGCGTATGCTAGATGTCGTAAAAACTAATACATAACTGGAAGTAACATTAAGCAAGTCTAGAATTACTACAAGCACACACTCCTATTTTACTCGTATCAAGTAAAACACTATTGAAAATAGTACAAAACAATCGTCAAACTGAGTAGCACACTGATGGAAAGGATTAAAGGAAGGGAAGTCAGAAACGGGTATGTGAAATATGATCGCAAGTGTTCCACGTCGATGTCAAGGGGTCATCCGGGGACATGATGGGTAGTCCAAATACCTAGACTTCATCTGGTTCATGGCTAATTTAATTACCTCATAAAATAATTATCATTAGGTTAGTCTGCCCAAGTCACCAGCTTGACTTAGGCAATTTGACGATCATTCTATTTTTACATTCACAACATCAGTCGAATTCGGTATCTTTTTGACTTGAATACAGCTACGCTTCTCATGCAGAATCTTGTGAGTTCCACACTGGATTACTGTAATTATCTTTTCTACAACATTTCATGTAATCAGATGTCTAAACTTAGGGAATACAAAATGCAGCAGCCCGTGTAGTTACCTATTCGACTTTCCGAAAAGTGTTGTTACCTCCCTTTAAAAGTCAAATTAGAGTGATGTCCCCTAACGCCGTCCACTTCCGCCGAGTATTTTATCAACATGGCGTCAGTTGACAGCGTTAAAGATGATGTATTTGATCATATGACTGTGAGCCAACTTCGAAAATATTTGCGTGAGAGAAATCAAAAGGTGACTGGTGTGAAAGGTGTTCTTCTTGCGCGAGCGAAGAGTACCAGTGCACTTCAGATTGCTGAGGCGAGCGCGGATGGTACTGGACTTCAGCCAGTCAGTCAGGGGAACGTCAGTCAGACGTCGGGTAGTTATACTGTCAAAACAAGGAAGCTGGAGACTCCAAGTGGGTATTGCATGCCTGACCCTTGTGCTTTGACATTTGGATGGCGGGAAGATATGGGTTTGCTACCAGAGTTTTCTGACAAGGATCTGTATAATTATCTTGTTCTAAGCCAGCATAGAACAACAGATGGCAAACCAATGATGGCAAAAAGACAAATGAAGGCATCGATATTTTACGAAGATCGGCATGTACACAGCATTGTTGTTCATGATATCCACGAAGATTGTGATCACATGTTTGTAAAATGCCGAGTTATACCATCGCTTCCCACATCAGACCCCAAGAAAAGTCCTGATCACGAGGTTTGGGCATGTCTTTCTAAGGTTACAGGAAGAGTGCATTCGGCACATTGCACTTGCGCTGCTGGGTATGTATAAATTAATGTATGCATCTCATTCTATCCGGGTGTGTTCTTGCACAAGTAAGCTTTAAACTTACCTTAACGTGTTGCTTCATTGCAGTGTAGGCCCATACGACAAAACAATCCCAAAACTAGGAAAATCCTAAATTAATCATTCACAAAATCTA
This sequence comes from Diodora aspera, assembly GCA_031471655.1. Classification (NCBI taxonomy): domain Eukaryota; kingdom Metazoa; phylum Mollusca; class Gastropoda; order Lepetellida; family Fissurellidae; genus Diodora; species Diodora aspera. The sequence goes on along the minus strand of JAUELE010263507.1, from coordinate 4,740 downwards.
TCAATTCATCAGTAGATCGGATGTGCATGTACAGGCCTTTAGTTGTGTCATGGAAAAAAAACACTTTCAAAGGACCCCCTTTTTTATTCGAATTTTATTACTGAAACATAAAATTTAGTGTCAATTATTATGGTCTTAGTTTTCATTTGTGCAAATATATGGCATGGTAGGAAGAAACATGTTAGTGCATCAGATCTTCATGCTTATGATAAGTACTGAAAAGTGTCAGTCCATTCTAGAGTCACACCAATGATACTTTAAATTCTAACTTGACTTTTCTTATTTTACTACCATACATGTGTACAACCCTTCTGTGTTTCAGAGCAGGAGAAGCATGCAATCACATTTCCGCACTTCTGCATGCGCTGGTTGACATAAGCCAGAAGAAGAAAGATGGACTGCTGTCCTGCACATCTGTGGAGTGTAAATGGAAAATCCCAAGAAAACGTAAACTGTCTCCTGAAAGAAGTGATGATCTGAATCTTATGTCAAGTGGGAAAAAGTCAATAAAGAAACAGAAGTGTGAGGTTCCTCAGGGTGAGAACATTTTGCCAATCTGTCGACCCAACAGTCATATGCCTGAATCTAGTATTGATGTTGATAGATTTCGTGGAAGACTTTTAACACATAAGTCCAAAAGTAAGTGTGGCTACATTGTTGCAACTAATGCTCCTGTTCCTGAACCACCACAGACAGCACTTTTTTGTCTTCCAAAATTCCCACAACCTGATATTTGGTTGCCGGATTGTATTGATATACAGTCATCACCTCTCTGTCAGGTTGTCTTTCAGAATTACTTCGAAGTTATGAGCTCATCCATGTCAGAAGAAGATGTTACCTTAACAGAATTTCTAACTAGGGGCCAACACAAAACAGAAACATGGAAAATAGCGAGATTTGAAAGGATCACTAGCTCACAATTTGGTAAAGTTTATGTTAGACAATCAACTACAGCACCTGATAAGCTTGTTCATGACATTATGGGTTACAGAGGTGACTTTGAAAACATGCATACAAGGTGGGGTATATCCCATGAAGCTGCAGCTAGAAGGCAGTACCTACACAACATGGTTTCTTTTCATCCACAACTTAAGGTCTCTCAGTGTGGACTCATTGTAAACAAAGACTACCCCTATCTTGCAACAAGTCCTGATGGATTGGTGTCTTGCTCTGGGTGCAGTGTATGTACTCATGAATATGGTTTGGTTGAAATTAAATGTCCTTCTGTTTATAGAAATTTAAAACCTGAGCAAGCGGCAGCAGAGGCTAATTTCTTTTGTACACTCGAAGATGGCAAAGTGACACTGAAGGCTAATAACAATTATTTCTATCAAGTGCAAGGTCAGATGGCTTTGACCAAACGACTCTGGTGTGACTTTGTGGTGTGGACTCTAAAAGGGATGTCAATTGAAAGGATAATGTTTGATGAGGCAGTGTGGCAAAAAATGCTTACAAAATTGCAAAGTTTTTATTTGAAAGCCATTATCCCAGAACAGTTTACAAGGCGTGTTAAGCGGGGCATAAGGCTGTACAGTACTAATTAATCACAATACCGGTACATGAATTGTCCAATGTAAATGAAGATGTTTTTCCATATGCAATTATCTGCCCTGTCCTACTCCCTGTTGGATTACTTTCAATATTCAGCTTGCATTATTATGAAGTTTATAATTATGCATGTAAGGGTTGTAACTGTGTAATAGTTCTCATCAGTGTATTGCACAGGTAGGGGGTGTCATCAGAATAAACGCAAATGCACATTATTCAAGAGCAGAGTGAAAATCATTTTGTTTTTGCTTGTTAGTTTTAGTGTACTGGGGTCCCAAACCTGTCAGGCATTGTGTTATGTTGGGGGGGGGGGGGGTGCGAGTAGGTCACCTCCTGACCTTTCACCATGTTTCACTCTTTTGCAGTGATGCTGTTTACCCAAAGAGAATCTTGTTTATCACATTTCATTTGGGTTGAAAGATAGCCCCTGTGATATTCATTCTGAAAGTATGTTCAAAGCTGCAAATGAAACAAAAGAAAAGACTGAGTACACATATTTTATTCATATCAGTGACAAGTTTGTTAAATTAAGTATGTACCAGAAAGGTTAAGGAGCAAGACTTTTTTACCATTTGAAATTTTTCATCCATATGCTGACTCTCCTCTGTTTATTGCAGGAAAGAAGGCACAGACCTCCAGCTTGATGATTTGATGTTGTGAAACCTGTGCACTTCGCCTGGCACCGACAAACCAAGGGTGATATCACAATGAGACTGTTAAACCCACCATCAGTACCACATTGTGATATCACCCTTGGCTTGTCAGTTCTAGCCATAGCATGCAGACTTCACCGCATCAAATCATCAAGCTCTCCCACTGGTGATGAGGGCTTCCTCTTGCAATAAACTGACAAAAGTGAGCAGAACATGAGTCAGAGTCAAACTACATTGTATAAATTATTAATCCAACTCATCACCCAATAATTCAGACTTGTTCTCATGTTTCCAGTTAAAGAAACATGCAAGTGGAATAAAACATTCGAGTGTATACATTTGAAACAATATGTTTGTTATTTATACTGATATGGTGAGTGAGCGAATACAACTGGTTGTGATGAGGCTGTGCTAGCGCTACAGATCGCCACGTTAGCCATAGGCTAATTGACACTGGTTGTGGCTAAAAGAAATTTGCTTGTTTTAGCCACAGTGGTGAAAATGAAAATAAGTTGGTGACTGGAATCAGATTTCTGAAACGGACCTAGGAGTTTGCTACAAATGCTATTTTAAAGTGGTTTTGTTGTTTGAATGTAATATTAATAAAATGTGTGGCTATGCAAATTTGCTTGTGGCTAAATGATAGAGAACTGTTTTAGCCACAGTAGCTAACTAGAAAAATTTCCTAGCGCACGCACAGAAGGGGTTACGTCCCTTAGGTGGCCTTGGCATATCATAAGACAGCACCTTATATTGAATTCGGTACAACAAAACAATTTCAAAGAATATCTATAAAGCTTATAATCTTCAAAAGGAGATTTTGTGGTATTATTAATTTTGACAACAAGGAATTTTTTGGTGAATGAGAACTCTTGTTTTAGTTGGGTCATTATGCGTAAAATAAATTATGCAGGAAATATGAAGTGTGTCGTCATTCAATCTGGATCTCCCATCGTGTGAAATCATGTCATGGCGACATAAATTCGCAAGGCATGGTAGTCAAGCCGAAGCAATGAATAAAATCTGTTTTGGTGAGTTTTGGAATAGTTTGGAAAAGTTTTCAGGTACCGTATATAATGAGTAAGGAAAAGTAGAGAGCGATTTGAAATATTGAGGAGAAGTGAGTTTATGTCGTGTCAAGTCCTTGGTTATGAGTTATCCCCTTTCTTAGGTGATGCTTCTTTAAGAATCTCAGGCCACATTAACCCCACGACCTGTTTTTGTTTCCTTTGATTCGAGGAGAGTTCTGGGCAGTAGCCGTGGTTTAGAACAAAGTAAGATGTTGCGGTTTGTTTTGATTTGAAGAGAAATAAATATGGAAGCAGGGGATAATACAAATTATAACATATATTGATGTGTGACTTGTTGCCTTTTTCTGAAGGCAGTGTCTGTTAGCCAGCTCACTGAAGTTGTTCCCCTTGGCATATAACACCCCAGGTGTACGAATTATAAAACGGGTGAATTTTGCCGAAACCAAACATGTTCTGGGTGTTTGTGGGCTGACAAATCAGGAAAATGATTGGAAAATTTAGCAAAACACAATTGTCTAGTTTTACATAAATAAACTGACCAATCAGTGATACAAATACCTGTGCAACCAAAGTCAATCAGAATGTTTCAGAAAAAAATTGCAGCTTAATCCAGTATCCACATGGGCAGAGAGGCTTTGCTATTTCATTCTGTACTTTAATTCATCACCTCAAAGTGTGTTCACACAGTGCAAATAAACCTGCTAGATTTGTGGTATACAAGTTTACAACAGCTAGCCTGGGAACTGTTCACTTTTAATGCAAACAATAATATCCAAGCAGTAGTGATACACACAAAATGTCTTGGGAGATAGTAGTTGTGTGCAGTTTATGCACTCTTAATACACTAGATGTATGCAATTTCATAAATACAAAACGGACAGATTAACTGTAAATACATTGCATCCCAAGCCATGTTTGGGCAACCATTACACATAAACTTTTAAAGCATATATAATATATACACACAGCACTTTGAACTTAGATCCCTGTTCAGAATTAAGCTACAAAAACTGAATAATCAAATATATATCATATAACCATACTCAGCTACAAAATATTAATTTCAGCTACCAAATATTAATTTGTAATACTAAGATCTCATTACTGCTCCTACATGATTGATGAAAACGAAACTGAAATGTGATGTAATGGACTATCTAAAGAAAAAAGTTAACTAGCCTTTCATCACTTACATATCAAAGTACTCCAGTGCGTGATATTCGTCCCAGATCGGCGAGGTTCTCCCTCCCCGACTGCTGAATGGCGGCGTCTTCAAGAAGGATTCTACATGAGAATGGTCAAGCCTCTCCCTTAAAGAAAACCAAACATTGTCAGTGTCACTTCATAAACTCATGGTATACCGTGGTAAATGTAGTAAACGTGGCATGGGCATCATTCAGCATGAATGCAAGGTGATATGCAAGGTGCACATCCAAGAGTGAGTGAGTGAGTGAAATGGATTTTTACATTGCAGGGGGCAATATTTCAGCCATAGCGCAATGTGATGT
>JAUELE010263496.1:0-10270 GCA_031471655.1 Diodora aspera | reverse complement strand
CTTTGTATTTTCTAATTTTGTAGTCATGTATGTTTGTTGCCAATATAGACATGTCGTTCCACTGAATAGTGTGTCTGGTGTTGATTAAACCAAGAAGTTTCTAACCATAAAAGTGTGTGTCATGGTTTTGACCAGTTTAGTTAAAAATGTACACTTCTGTACATAGCTCACCTTACACACTTGTCTTCTTAGCAACTAGGGTACTTAAAGAACTTTGCACATTGAGACCAATACAGCACATGCTGTGCGTGCGCTAGGAAATTTTTCTAGTTAGCCACTGTGGCTAAAACAGTCTTCTGTCATTTAGCCACAAGCAAATTTGCATACAACCATACAATTTATCAATATTGTATACTAACAACAAAACCACTTCAAATGTTACAGAATAGCATGTGTAATTCATAAACATTTAATTTAAAAAGTAATTCTTTTGTTGCAGCAAACTCCTAGGTTAGTTTCAGGTTCTGATTCCAGTCACAAACTTATTTTCATTTTTGGCACTGTGGTGAAAAAAAGTAATTTTCTTTTAGCCACAACCAATGTCATTTAGCCTATGGCAAACGTGGCGATCTGTAGCGCTAGCGCAGACATGTATTTTCAAACTGTGGACCATTTTAAATTTCATTTCAAATGGTTGATCAAACAAGAAACACAGGAAGAACCATTAAATACCTTGAAAACGTCAAAGTTATCCTGTTCAAATGGATGGATGATATGACTTTTTTGGGAAATATCCTTCCGTTTCGAAGTTTTATGATTACTACCACAGTTTTCTTCCCATCTGGTACTTGTCTTTGGATATTGCAACTTTGCTGATGACGACGAAATTGAACTACTGCTTTCAAATCCTGAACCATAATTTAGCTGAGAGGCACCCGTTGATTTTGTGGAACAAAACCTGAAATGCATACACAAATTTGAGCTTTAACATATGATATCCTATGACAGTGGTTTTCAATCTCTTTTGTCTCATACACCCTCTTCACCATATGTCTGAATGAAAGCTAGAGATCCTCATTGATTTTTAGTCACCTTGTATGACAAGCATTGGGTTACTGGAGCCTTATTCTTCCAAAGTGACACCACCTCACTCCCTCGTAGCCCCATGAGGTTGATTCTGGCAGAGATATCTATTGTGCATAATATTGTTATAATGATCATGAGAATATAATTCTCATTACTGGTAGCTTGCATGACAATGAGTTTGTTCTAAACAATAACATATATACTCAAGGAAAAAAGTTCCTGTGCATTAGGAATATCAACATATTTTTCTTGTATGATGGCCTATCCATATAATTTTGATTGGTAAATGCATGCCTGACTACCAACTCGTGATTTTGTTGTAGCTTATGACATTTGCATGTGCCTGTTATTTTAAACATGCGCACATGCTTTTGCGTGTTTTTCATGTCATAAACACATCCTGGTGATCAAATCTTGAAGCTAACAGCCTATACCCATTTTTCAAAACCTCTAAACCTGAAAAACACATTTGGAAACATCCAGATGAAATGTCTCTTTGCCACAATTTGTCTAAGATCAGCGTTTGCGCGAAAATGGGATGTTTGACTCTAGGATGGCACAAAATGTGGTGCACAGACGGTTTGGCATCCACCACAACACTATTCTGTCACTTTGGGATCGCTATGGACAAAATGGCATTGTTATTGATCGCCTACGGTCAGGATGACCACGTGTGACGTCACAGAAACTGGATAACCATGTACGATTAGCGCACTTGATGAATTGTTTCTAAACAGCAAGTTTGACAGCTTGAACCATTCCTGGGCTACGACCAATTAGTCCATGAACAGTGCACAACAGATTGAGAGAATGTGACTTTTGTCCTGTACGTCCTGCAATCCACCCTATTCTGACTGTACGTCACCGTATTGGTGTCGATTCAGCATGAGAACGTATCTCCTTGCGTCGTATGGGTGTTCAGCAGTTTTCTTTAGCAACAAAACTTTATGACACTTCCCATTTGTGATTGAGACTCTTTGGCACTAAATGGAACACTTATGCTCAGACCCTCGTTCAAATATGGAATTAGTCTACAGGCATTCTTTAACCATTTAGTGTTGTCAGTGAGACCTTCAGCTTGATGTCATGAATGTGCAGATGCACATGGGGGAAACATCAGTTATTGATCTTGTTAAGTGACTTTTCACCCCCCTGTGTCGGAAGTGTTCATGGACGTCTTATTCTATTGTTTGGTGGAAAACATGCGTTCCGTTTGTGTCACTTTCACACATTCTTTCACCATTAATACATATCTCTTAGTTTAAACATGAAGAGAAAACGCCATCTATCAAAACAGCTTATATGGATGCAAATAAACGTTTTTCTGTTAGGATATGTCGTGCCCAATTCTAGGAATTGTACAATCTTGGGATTGAGCAAAGGCATTGCCCCATTCCCAGCAACGGGGCAATTGTTTAATTGCAAGCCATCAGCCATTCACTGGATTTGGGCAGGGATGTTGCCCATTACTTGGGACTGAGCAATTCCTAGAATTGGGCACGACATATATATATATATGCTCCTCAAGTGCCCTCTTACTACAGCATCTTGAATTTAAAGCTGTTTACTTCTTTTCAATCACTTCTTGTGTATGCATTTATGTCTAAATGCCTCTGAGGTACCATATTATATCACTGTATGTGAATTTGTATAAACATCCAATTTCAAATATTTTATTAAAACATAAAATATAATTATATCACTACGTATATCCAGAGCGAGAGTTCAGTTATATTCTAAGGACACAAAATTTCATAAGAATCATGCAATCAACAATATTTATAAAAGAAATGCTTTGAATGCCTTCCTAAGCTGCTCCATTCATCTGAGGATCGGCCTTGTTCATACAATCCTATCAAGGATGGTGTTTCATTTGGAGATGGAGGCAGCTCGACTTCATTGTGTTTTCTTCCACAAACTACTGATCTGAACTGGTCTAAATCCAGTCTTCTAACAGTTTTTTGCACATCTGAAATAAGAAAAGATAGATGAAATATTTAAGACAGTACTATAAGTGTATTAAAACATTCAAATGAAAAGATTTGTTATTAGTTCTGTTTTCTGATACAAAGTTTTATACAAGCAGCAGACAAATATAATGGCATGATGTCAGAAGATGATCCGAAAACTAAATCTGGGCAAATAAACTATATAATATTTGACGACTATATAATACTTGAACAAGCTATAACAAAAAGGCTTCTTTCAGATGAAAATAACAATTGTACCAAATTTCACTTGATCATGTTTTACATATATCAAGAAAGTAAATTTACCAGATCCTGAAACAGCTATTTTATTAACTGTTTCAAGAGCAAGAAGATCCTGACTGACAAAGTTTTGTTTCATGCTGACAGCCCTTTTTGACTTGTTCCATGAGCGGTTTTCAAATTTCTTTCTTTCAAAAAATTCCTGACAAAGAAATAAAAATTTAATCATGAAATGCTCAAGATGAATTATGACTTACATATACATTTTTATGACTTTTAACTATGATACCATTGTCCAATAGCTGATAACAGTAAATATCTGGTGACGAAACTGTGTAAGTACTGGTAAAGTACGCAAGTAAAACAATATTCTTATTATCAAGTTTTCACATGGTGGCAATTACCAGTGTTTTCACCCAGACGCGGCATACGCGGCATCGCACACAACATTTGAGCCATGTCGCATAAAACTATTGATAATGCATTGCAAATGGCGCACAGATATTACTTAGGATGCAAATTATATTTGAAAAGGCGTCGGTCAGTGGAATCAAATTGATATTAATACCTTTTGTCATCAAAACATCCTGAAAGAGTGACTCAGAAGGCAGGACAGTATTGCATATATATTTATTATCCTCTCTCTCACACACACAGACACACACACACTGATTCACACACACGCTCGTGCAGGCACACACACAGAAGAGTGAATCAGACACAACAACACTGAAATCCCCTCTGTGTTTCTCTCATTGAAACTTTAAATGAGTGCTTGACTACGCAGAATGATGCGAGCCTTCCTGATCCACTGCCACTGGCAAAATAATTTGTCCCCATCTTTCAAAGACAAGGTACCATTGATCCCTCCATTTACTTTTTCTGGAGAAAACACTGATTACTGTAGGATTCATGGAGCCTTTGCTCATGTTTTTGTCCCAGAGACTGAGAAACATTGTATGAAGTTTATGGAAACAGAACTAGCTGAAGCTTTTGGTGTGCACAGATTCAATTAACAAACATAATAAACAAAACAGGGACATGTTTCCGACATACGACGATGAAATAGCAGAATTGTGCAAACAATATAATTTAGCCTGCTGTCCAATTGAGTCAAAGCTAAAGAGAGAAAAACTGAAGATATCTACAGTAAAGTTAGGTAGGCCTACATCTGGATATAAACATGTAGCCTACTAGACCACCAGATACAGCTTGAAAACTCCCATCATGGTCATGGCACAGGACAATATTTTATCAGAATAAAATTCTGACACTAAACCTTTTGAAGTTTCTTCTCCGTTTGAAGTCTTACACGTTTTCTTGCTCCACCAACCCAGTTCATGTCGTGGATTGTTTCTACACAGACAACCTGAGTTGTGTAGGACTCGACTGTAGCCAGTGTAGGTTATTTCTACAACATGAGCTCCTGATTGTACCCTATTGACAATTCATACTAGTGTGGTAACCTATTGAAAAATATGCAACAGGAAAACGAATACAAGTTCACGAAAAATGCTAATTTCTAGTTCATGAAGCAGAAAAGAAAGAAACGTAACATGAACACGCTAGGATAGCAGACGACGCTTTCAACCTTGCCCGTAGAAACCACAAAAATTCTACCTCACAACTTATTACATAGTTACTAAATGCTTTCTGATTTATGATTTCTAACAGTATTTTAAAAATAAAATCTTATTGTTTTATAATTATTAAAGTATTTTAATTTGTTGAATTACTTATTTTATTATTTATTGACAAAAAACACAATAGATGCATTTTTACTTTAACTATAATTATATAGCAGTTGTTTAGAATACAGCTTTCCTTTTGAGTTCAAAGTCTCGGAAGTTCACGTGCGATCAAAGATGGCGGTCAATGGAGAGTCAGTGCTTGGTAAAGACTAATGATTTTGTCAGTTTAGCAAGTTTCACATCAAATCAAGGGTAGCATGTCTAAGTTATGGGATGCAGCCCTTAAAACGAAGGTGACTAAACAGAAGGTTGCCACCGGTGCCGCTTTGTGTTTGTTAGCGGCCTATGGAGCTCGACGTTTTTATCCGACGCTTGCCAAAGCTGTTGGCATCAAAGACAGATCTTCTGTCAAAGAAAGGCAGGTAAAAACCGCAAATGGAGTATCGAAAGAAGATGATCAATCAAGAAAGAACAAAATAGCCGTGGATAGAAGGTTTTTCAGCCAACTAAAATATTTGCTGAAGATAATTATCCCAGGATTTTGGACCAAAGAATTTGGACTTCTGACTTTACACTCTTTAAGTCTTGTCACAAGAACATTTTTGTCTATATACGTTGCGTCATTAGATGGAAGTCTTGTACAAACAATAGTACAAAGAGATGTGCTTAAATTTATTTTACAGCTCTCAAAATGGTTACTGATCGCTGTTCCTGCCACATTTGTTAATAGCCTGATCAGGTACATTGAAAGCAAACTTGCCCTTGCATTTAGATCCCAGTTGGTCAACCATGCTTACGGATTGTATTTCAGTAATCAAACTTACTATAGAGTAAGTAATCTAGATGGTCGCTTGACAAATGCTGATCAGTGCTTGACAGAAGATATTACATCGTTCACTTCATCATTAGCTCACTTGTATTCTCAACTGACAAAGCCTTTGTTAGACATAGGTTTGATGTCACTCGCCCTCTCAAGACTTGCAAGCAGCCGTGGAGCAAGCTCACGTGTACCAGTCATTGTTGGAACAGGAACAATAATTGTCACAGCATATGTCTTGAAAGCTGTTTCTCCGAAATTTGGAAAACTTGTCGCAATTGAAGCAAAACTGAAGGGATATCTCCGCTTTATTCACACAAGAATTATAACCAATGCAGAAGAAATAGCTTTCTATGGAGGTCATAAGGTACAGTATAACCTTTTGTAGATCACTGATAAATATGTCAGTCAGGGTTTCAGTGTTTCCGTTTACCGGCATATGTCGGTCTTTGACCGGTAAAAACTACTCAGGACCGGTAAAATTATCGCGTACCAGTCCTGGGGACCGGCAGTAAATGAAATATATTATGAGCTATCATGGGAAATATGAGGGTTTTTATCAACAGTAGTCTAATACAGTTTGTTCACAGAAGTTTATCTCTCTTCGAATCTTGGTTGGAGATCTATTTTTAGCGCCTTCGTCTGCGTTATTCTGATTGGTTGAAAGATGCGTAACCCAGAACCAAGCGTTTGTATCGTTTAATTATACTGAATCAGGGCTCGTAATGATCAGAACTAAACGCGCTTACAAGCCCGGATGCAGCATTAAATATTCCTGAATCACACGTTGGTCAGCTCAAAACATAGCTGACACGTGCAGTCGAAGCAGACGACACTGTCTGGGCTTTTTGATTTGAAAAATCCAAGCAAAAGACAAACAAGTAACGGAGTTTGTGAGAAAGAGACTTCCTAGTCAATGACTTAAACAAGTTAACAAGCAAAAATTAAAGTTAGGTCATTCGTCACTGACTGGCTGACAGAGTTTTCCTGGCTACATTATGAAACAAATGACTCGCTTGGTGTCATGTTTTGCCGAATATACGTGAATAAAAGCTATGTCAATTTCATGAGCCTGCAAAAAAGATACCCCGCGAATGCCACGTGCATTAGAACATAAAAACTTTGATCGTTGAAGTCACAACATTCTCGTGGAATAAACAAAATGTACAGTTATCGAGGAAACACTGGTCTGAATTATGATGCATTTATATAGAACGCGGAATAAAATGTTTGGTTCTCGTGGGAGAGATTTTTAACAGTATTAAACCACACCCCACATGCGTACAGATACCTCCTGACTTGGGAAGCTGCCAGGTCCATCTGAAGACAATTTGAGTAAAAGCAAAGCAAAAACGAAACTTTCCATGCACACAAGTGTGGTGTGTCTCTATCACTGCCTGGAAACAGACGTTTTGAATAGTGTAATTCTGAAAAGGGACAAAGACGTTTTAAAGAATTACAAACAAAACGTAAGTGAATCTTATGCAGTTCCCACCCCGAACCACACACTTAACTCCCGTCTCTTAATATTCCGAAACTCATCACAGATTTGTGTGGCATATCAGCAAATATCTTAAATTTATCTTAAATACTGCGAAGAAGATTTTTAGTCATTTAGAGATCAAACCGTGGAGGATGATAGATAAGATGTATATTACATCACGCTGGTTAAACAAACATTACTACCTATCGACATAGGCTCAGAATACACACCTGTGTACGAAGACTGTTCTATTTATTCAATATGTATATTCAAATGATATGCAGTTTACATCATTATATCCATGCCAGCTTCTTCACGTTGACGTTAAGAAAATAATCCCCCAGCAAATGACGCCTCTAACTTACCTGTACCTTAACACACACCACCGAATCTTGGCTATTTCCGTCGGACCAGACATGCGCTGCCAAGGACTTACCAAAGCCCTTCGAGTTTCGAACTTATTTTTCATCATGGCAGGTTTCATTGGAAAAAAAATGTTTATTTTTCTTTGACTCTTAGTATGAGATTATCGATTTTTGTGATGATTCCATGAACTGAAAAGATTTTGATGTCAATGACGCCGATGAGCAAGTCTAGATATGCGTGTATGGACGTTTATCAGCCATGTTCTTGTAACTGTAGCATCGCACATGCTTACAAAGCGGTCCAGGATGCATAAACATTGGATTATATATAGGGGAAGGGTATCTCTCTGCAGGTGTCTTTAGCAGTGCCATACCTGGGTGGTAGCTCGGGAGAGTGTCAAATCAGAAGAAACTGGAGAAATGCATGCGCATTTAGTAGAAGATCTAGGAGATGAATATTAGCGCTCTCAAGCTCGTATACGAAACTGTCAAATATCAAAATCCTTTCCGACCTATGAACCGTATTGCGTATGAACCGGTGGTCTGTCGTCCAGACCCTAAAGTATACAAAGATAATGGATCCTGCCCAAGTCTAGATATTTAGCAAGTCTAGGATTTCTCAGCTTTGCGAATATCCATGGGCTCCTTTTTGGTTTTAGTATTTTAATATCTTTGTAGATTAATATTCTGGGACTAAATGTTAGTTTAATGAACCATGTTAAATGAAATGTTAATAGTGAAACACACAACACACTGAACAATTTTTTATATGCATTTCAGCTTACACTGAATGATGATATTTCTTAATATAGGGTCATAGTGTCCTTATCCTTATTGAACTGGGTAAACATGTATTTAGTTGGAACATTTTATTGGTCCAGCATTTTATGTTCTTAGTTTGACTCCCTGAACTGGAAGTTATTGTGAGTACCCTTGATTGTTTATTTCTAATTCTGACATAAAATGGGATAAGATTAAATTGAATTTTGTGTCTCATAACCTGCTAGCTCTGAGACTTTGTAGCCAAACTCGAGGACTGGTAACCTCCCCGGTATTTTCACACCATTTGTCCCTTCTTGACCCATGGCTATCCAGTGTGCAAATTGGATCAGTGGAGAGACCACTTGAATCAGGCCACGATGGCTTGAGGAAGCGGTCAGTCATCAGTTCTTGAGACTCACAAGGACACTGACCAGATGAGGTAGTGGTCACTCCATCCTGCCAGCGGCAACAAGGAGATTGTCAGGGATGTTGTATTAAGACCAGGGACTCTCCTCATCAGTGAGCTGATAATTTCAAATTTCAGGAGACATGGGTGTTGCTAGCTCACTTCACTTCATGTTCCTGAGTGTATCTTACATGGCCTTTCCAACATGCTCGTCTTAGTTGGTTTATTGCAAGAGGAAATAGGCAGCACCACTTGACACCTGCATGACTTGATGCAGGAAAATTAGGCATATGGTTGAAAGATTGCTGAGTCCCACTATAAACCCAACCAACTGATACAGGAAAATCTTGTACAATGCCATGTCATATTTATTACACTGTACCAGATTGTCACTGCCAATAATGTACAAGCCTGTTTCAGAAGGAATTGAACTTTTTATGGTCGGAAGCAGATGCTCTAGATCTTAAGCTATTTCATCATTCAGTGGTGGATCCAGAGGTGGGGGGGCCGAGGGTCTGTGGGGGGGGGGGGGGGACCCCCCCCCCCCCCCCCCCTTTCGAAAATCAAATACGGAAAATTGTATATCAAAGAGTCCTCGAACCCGTGATGGGACTGAAATTTTGCATGTTGGACCCATCCCTCCCTTTCAAGTTGGACTCCTCCCTTTCCAAAATCTTGGATCCACCCTTAAAATTCATGTGAATTCCTATAATTTCATCTTTCATTGAACAAAATACCTGAAGCTGGTACATGACTAAAAAATAAAACTAACTATCCCATTCGTCCTAGTGTGGATGTATTGGCGTGATGCTAGTGCTTATTACACCAACGATGCACTGTTTGCCTGTCTTGTGTATAAGCTGCTAACCTGTGTTGTCATCTCTTCACATTACCTTGCTGTTAACAGATAATTGAGTTATATCCTGGTGATTATAGTCATCGTGGAGGCTGTGATTGGCTAATATGACAGCTGGCTGTCATGTGATGCAATAACACTGACACTCAAGCATGTTATGTGCAATCGAGTGTCACATGGTTTGTTGTCTGGCAAGACGATCAGATGTAAACTAAGAACAGTTCAGGAAAGAGTAGAGCAGGAATTCTGATGCTTACAAATGACTGAACTGAAAGAAATGTATGTTTATGATTTAGAGACCAACCCCATTCTCATTTGTTCATATTTTGCAAAATAAGTTTACACAGTTTTGAAATGTAAAGTATATCCTTAACATTTGCTGAAACTTAATGTATATAACTTTGCATAGTGTATCCTTAACAGTTACTGAAGCTTAATCTATAGCCTGACACCTAAAGACATTCCATACATAGCATTACCCATACCTGCTGAAGGGGAAGATCTAGCTTGGAAAAGGGGAAAATTAAGATCCCAAAGGGGTGGTTTTCTAAAACTGTTATATATACCATAAAGACATTCAGCGCAGTGGTCCAGTGGTAGAGCGTCTGCCTACCAATCACAAGGTCCGGAGTTCGATTCCCGGTTCTGACACTG
>JAUELE010263463.1:0-10275 GCA_031471655.1 Diodora aspera | reverse complement strand
AGAAACTTCCGTAATTTTTCGGCACACGAAATATTGCGGGTCCCGTCCTGCAGACGTTCAGGGGCAAATAGCTCTCCGTAAAATTGTGGGTCCCGTCATTAAGCCAAAAACATGTTTTCCGTAATATGTCGGGTCCTGTCACTAAGTGCTTAAATGTACATACAGTCAAATCCGGATAAGTAAAAAATCAGGATAAGTAAAACATTTTCTGTGGTCCCGGCATATTTTTTCTTTATTTATCATTATTTTCATCCGGATAAATAAAATGATTTTCAAGGTCCCTTCAATCAGTTAAGTGAGTAAATCGGATAAGTAAAATACACAAGTGATCATCCCAATTAACATTAACTGACTCAACACAATACACAGCTTACAGTGTTTTCACTATATTTGTTTGTATTGTAATTGTTCCCAATGTGTCCGTGTGCAAACTGATGGGAACAAACCTTCCAACAAGCCCTGTAATGTCATGTCTTTTTGATCTTCGTTTCTATTCTGTCTGCTTGGTGGAGTTCCGACAAGTAAAATATCGGATAAGTAAAAAATTTTAAAATTTGACAACAAAAATCTGATTCAGTAAAATGACCATGAAGAGGGAAGGAGATGGGGGTGGAAATCAGAAGTCTCCCACCTAACTCATGAGGTGTGCCATGTACGTCCAGGCATTGGGGACTCAGGAAGTTGACAACATCAGAACTCCAAGACACAGGTCTCCTGGGACTCGTGAACTCAGGGTTCAAAGAGAAACGATGTCACAGTTAGCTCATGAGCAACAGGAAGTCTGATCTGGCAACTTACCTTCTTCACTAGTTTTGAGCAACCAATACAGCAGGACGAAGGTTGTAGGGACGGCAAGAAACAAGGCGATTTTTCCTGCTGTCGTCAGTTCAAGCATCGCTAGCTACACGCAGGAATGTGTGGGAAGATGTCTCTCTTGTGTCAACAGTCGGAGCAGAGTTATTCCCCCTTTACCTCTCGAAACATTCTGAAATAAGAAATAAACCAACACTGACGATTTGGCACTGTTCAAATCTCATTCTGGTTAGCTTATGTTCAAACCATGCTAATATGGTGAAATAGGTGAAATATTGCTAGAGAAGCGTTAAGTTTCAAATCAAATGTTTCAAATATGTAAAATGCACATTACAATGTTTTGCAGACATTTCATAATGATGTATTACCATTGAATTCACATTGCTTAATCAACAAGGCAGAGTATTGCAAATGGCAATCCATAGTCCCCTACCGTTAAAGCATTAAAAGATTTAGAGATACTCATTTGAAATTTCAAACATGTCAGATAAAAATGGACATTGATGATAATGATTGATTATTTTAAAGAAAGCTGCCTGGTTAAATAACTCCTTCAAAATTTTTTGCCCAAAGATGAAAAAGTATTTTTGGATCGGAAAAATTCTTTCCCATGACACATTGTTAGGCCATAATGAACATGTCTAGCAACTTTAGCGTAAATGTAACAAGTACTTTGAAAGATATGGACCAGACAAGACGTTTTCACAGAATTCCTTCAAATTCTAAGCTTTTTGCCCAAAAATGGAGAAAAAAAATACCTTTGGGATTTGAAAAATTCTTTCCCATGACACTTCGTTAGACCATAAATGAACATGTGTAGCAACTTTAGCGTAAACGTAACAGGTACTTTGGAAGATAGGGAGGGGCCAAACAAGACGTTTTCACACAATTTCTTCAGATTCTAAGTTTTTTGCCCCAAAATCATAAAGTTTATTTTGGATCGGAAAAATTCTTTCACATGACACACGATCGGACAAGACGTTTTCAAAATTCCTTCCAAAGTAAGCTTTTTGCTTTTTTACAGAACCTTTGGGATGGGAACAATTCTCATACCATGACACTTCGTGAGGCTATAATGAACATGTGTAGCAAATTTGGTGTAACTGTAACAAGTAGTTTGAAAGATATGGGCCTACCAAGAATGATGGAAGGACGGAAGGCAGGACGGAAGGACGGACGGACGGACGAAACGCATTTCTATAGTCCCCCTCCGGTGTCCGGTGGGGGAACTAATAATTAAGATCCCAGAGAGTGTGAAGTTGCAGCTGTATGAACTGGGAACATATCTAGACTGTGTGCTTGTCTTGTTATAATAAAGGTTCAGGTTCTGGATGGCTGACGCAGCTATCTGTTTGTCACAGGAAATGTCAGTCATCTTGTATAGTTTTCCAGCACATATCAACAAACTGGCTTTTGCTGTATAACATCCCTTGAGAACGCGAACAGCAACTCTACACAATGTTAACGCTCAGCTAGATTTCAGACACAAAACGCAGTTCAGTCCCAAGTATTTACACATACAAGCACGCTTGAGTACATATACACACACAGGTCCTTACACGTACAAACATTACTATCTGCATTGTTAAACGTCATTTCAGCCAATCTGCAGCTTACATGAAATGAGTTTTTTAAGAAAATCTACAGAATGACTGAAATGTTCATGAAATCTGTAGATTGTCTAATTCATTCGGACAATCTACAGATTTCATGAAGATTTCAGTCATTGACTGATTGCAAACATTCACTGTAATATATACATGTACTTGACTTGGCAGTATATTCGTCTTTAGAAATACAAGTTTCGAGTTCCTTTCATAACCCGGTTGCATTATCAATCTTTGTAAAATGAGAAAGTAAACAAAGGTATGCCGAAGCTTCAGGACTTGTATAGTGACGTGTATGTATTTTTATGCATGAGGTAGGGGTTTTCGGGATATGTTGAGACCTTAGCAATTTAAGCTTATTTTAGCACAAGCCTGGACAAATATAGTGACGTGTATTTTTTGGCATGATGTAGGGGGCTTTTGGGGATATTTTGAGACCTTAGCACGTTAAGCTTATTTAAGCACATGTCTGACCAAATACCAGTTCACACCCCGATTGCTGGCCAGTGCGTCGAGTCGAAACTGAAGGACCTTCATAGATTTTAAAAAGTAAGTGAGAATATCGTGAAATTGAGTGCTTGTAGTGTTAGTCGGGCGATATGTAACTAATGTAAACAATTAACGTAACTGATGTACAGCAACATAATTCAAAATCGAAAAAATATGGATCATGCTGGTATTGTTTTATGAGTTTTGATTTTTCTGTGTTTTGTGTAAACCCGATTTACTTTTTAATTACATCGTTTCACTGATTTTATTCTTTTAGAGTACAAAAACTGAAGTTTTAAATATTTTCTTAAGAAATAAATTGACTTCCAGCATCAAAACGTTGTAAAAAAATCAAGTGCGTCCTCCCTTTAATAAAACTCCCATGTTTCATCCTCTTTCATCCTCTCATTCTAAGTGAGTGGTGGGTGGGGTCGGCTAACACCATTATACAAATTCAAGATACTACATGTATGTTGAAAATTCAAGATACTAAGTTGAAAATTCAAGATACTAAGTTGAAAATTCAAGATACTAAATTGAAAATTCACGTTCTGCTTACTCGCACAAGATTGTCATAAGCAATAGAACATAAAGGGCCTTCAGAATATAAACTGTTGTAGAAGCCTTACGGGACACACTTCAAATCAAGTTGGATACAATGTACGTGTTCCCAAGCAGGACATAGTTAGGTTTGGAACATTCTGCGTTAAACAAATAACATACACTGTACATGTAGATTAGACATTATGAAGTCAATAAAATTAACGTCGGATCCTCTTTATCATGGCAGATTGAAACGGATTAATATTGCGTTTCTAGATAGACTTTACAGTGCTACCACCAAGTGCTTCTTACCGTGGAAGCCCGAAATATTAACCGCCGCGGTATGGAGATTACTAAATAGTTGGATAATAATAGTGAAACGTCACACCGTTGTGCCGAATGCAGACCGGATGTTTTGACACTTTTTGCAAACGATCGAGAAAAGTGTCGAGAGCATCGGTAAAGGTGTGACGTTGGTGCAAGTTATCCACGATCACGTGTCGCGTGCATGGCAGGCTGTCCAGAATATATAAATGTACAGTGTTCACAATAACCGATATAAAGTAGAACGTAACAATGTACACACTAAGATTGCTCAGACAGTTTGCGAACGCACGTTTTCTTATGTGTTAATATTTATCTACATTAGAGAGTATGCGGACGCATTAAATATGTTATATGTTTTATGCATCAATCGTGGTATGTACATATGTTATGTATATTTATCGTACCCAAAGTTATTGATCCAAACATAAACATTAAATTTGACCACGTATCCAACTTAAATAAAAAAAAAATCACGTTTCATACAAATTCATATTAAATTTAAAACTGCAGTATCCCTATTGAATGTTGAGTAGTACATAATTAAAATTGGTCCAAGAGTTCATAAGTGATTCTGGATGAATGAGCCCAACATGGCATATTTTCAACACCGGTGTCCACAACCCTTGATCAGTGACATTCAAAATATAATCACTTCGTCAAAGTGAGGTCCACAGCTGCGTGCCAAAAGTTTCTTCACTTTGTCGAAATTTGTCGAAAACTAACAATGAAAATGGTCTGAAAGTAGTTTATTCTTGAAAAACATTCAATAATGTGTAGCGCCACCTTTTACTGCGATCAAGCCTCAATTCTTGTGGCAATTAATCACATGAACTAGATCGTAATGATTTAAAAAGACTTGTATGTGTTATTATATAACCAATTAAATACAAGAAATACAATGTATCGCCGTGAATTGGTACAAAATTAAGTGGCTTACCTTGATGTCCGAAGGAGGTCCAATGAGAGAAGCGCCGGTGTCCTATCCAGGCAACATTCATCATATTAGGTCACATGTAAAGCAGAAATAGTAACACAAAGCAGAATTTAATCTCATTTGCATGTAATCCTTTCGGTATCGATCTATTTTCACCTGAATTCTAAAGAATATTTGTTTTACAAGCCATTAAATATGGAATATGTTTCCCGTATTAGAAAGTGAAGAAACTTTTGGTACGCAGCTGTATACGAAACGCACCATCAATAAATGTTTGAAATTTGAAGAGAAAAGATAACGGACCCACTGTTGATCTGGAAAACAGTAGATTGGTACTTGAGAAAGACATCTTCGAAGTCCAGCTAGGGTATTTTTGACTACAAGATGCCTCTGCTAAGTTCCATGGATTTACTCCTATTCACGTGTACGGAAAGTACAAATGTGCCAAATATAGACATCCAATGAAATGCCACGTAACTACACGAGAACAGTTGGCTAGTGGAGTAACTGTTGCCATATAAACACAACTAAACATCGTAGAAATGTCTCTACTTTGCTCATTGTTCAGAGGGTGTCGGCCCGCGAGAGCTACTTTTGGAAAAGTACATATGACCGGGAAAGCTACTTTCTGTTTCGGGGCAGCAGTGCCTAGAAAGCTACCTTACTAAATAAACACTGAGCGCAGTGACCCGTGGCAATTACCGTTTTCTGAAAAAAACCCTTCTCTAAGTCTTGTTATTTCTACACTTAGGCTGGAAGCATCCGATTTGCGATGCGATCCGTCATGCGATGCGTAAATAAAAAACGCGTTCTATAGTTTCTCAACCAGGCGCTCACACTACATCCGAGTTTTTAATGCGTTGCGATCCGATGCGTCAAAAAAAGGTCCTGTGCATTTTTATGACGGATCGCATTGGAAATCGCAGACTGACTGTATCACTTAGGGTCAGCCCCAGACCCTTGTGTACTCCTTTGAGAGGTATCATATTTAATACAAAACCAGCTTAAAAATTCATTATTGATCAGATAGCTTTATACGAGTATGTTTGGAAGCAAATGTCACTAAACGGCAGAAATGAATCCAATCGGGAAAAGCTGATTTTATATAATCTGATCCTCAATATTCATCAGCCAATGATTACACTTACAGATAAGTAGAAAATGTAAAAGTAAGGCTTTATTTGGTTACCAGTCATAAGAACGTATACCATAGCCGGAGAGTTATATTCATGATTAACTTTCTTTCTGATGCAATTTGTTTAACTGATGGGTTTGGTAATACATGATTGTATCTGATGGTCGTGGTTTTAATTATTTTTACCCACAATCTTTTGGAGCTCTTGAGACATATCAATTGTTGTATTGAAAGTGTGGTATAAGACAATATAATGTCTTCCATGCAATCGCACACAGAAGAGTTAGGTAGCTAATGAAGTATTGTTTAAGTGGCATTTAGAAGTCAGTAACCTAATAAAGCAAACGATTTCTTGTGGGTGATGACTTCATTAATAACTACATACAACGTTTCGACATGGCTCCTAGTGTTGAAATCCTTGCTAAGGCTTCTCATTCTACTGTAACAACCAATTTACTGTATATATACACTGCAGTCTTCCAACGACACAAGGATCCGTGTCGAAACGTTGTATGTAGTTATTAAAGTCATCATCCATAAGAAATATTTCTCTTTAGTAGCTAATTCACACCAGATAATTGTGGCATAGGTATTTCTGATAAACAATTGTAAGTTGTGCCATGGCCTGCGCTTGGACCTCGCTCAACACCTTCACCTGGAACATGCAACTGCTGACGAAGGGATGACAGATAAATTCGAGTGCACATTGTATTCTAACTTGTAATTGCTTTACTACCCATGCGTTTATTCATCTTCTTCAGCGAATGTGCTCATAATGATATGCATATGTTAGGTTTAAAACCATAGTGTAACAGAGCGTTCGAACACGGGTCTCATGAGTTGCACGTGAAGCACCTTCCCAACCTCTCAGTTATAACAACCTTTGCACAAGCTCAACTAAAATATGTAATGATTTTTCCTTTTGATTATTTTCACACATTCCTTTTCAGCTCTGGAGATATATCATTTGTTGTACAGGAAGTAAGGAATATTTCTTGTGGGTGTCTTGTAAGACACTATACTATCTTTCAGTTAATACACTAGATAATACACTAGATAACTTATTAATATCACTCGTGCGACTTTCCGACATAGGTACCAGTGCTTGATAAATACCCTGTCCCTGTATTCAAATGTGACAGTTGGCAATAAAAATGCGGACTCCATAAATTCCTTCAACTGGTTAATGGGAGTCTCTTGGTGTTGCTTTCCTTTCATCGAATACGTACAACAAAGGTGTACTCCTCTCGTACTGTTTGCGCGCAACAACCTTTAAAAGACTGAAATAGAAGTTTCAGCAGGTGTTAAACAATTAATCGCGTGAATTGAAAAAGGTGTTCTTGAAAGCACTGGTTGACAGCATTGTAAACATGCGATGCGCTTGTAATGTAGATCGTTAGACCAGTACACAATAAAGAGGTTAAATCTGAAGATTTATTAGAATGTTTCTGATACTATCATGACCCAAGCCACATGCCAGAGGAGAACTGCCATTTGATTTGACACATTCTTTTGAAGAACAGTAACTACCATTTGATATAACCCCATCCCCACCACCAAGATTTGAGGGTACTGCATGTCGACTATGTATAAAACTCTTCTTAGCGACGTCTCGGTGGTCGATATTGCGGATGTTTAATGCTGGCGATGGGTACATAACCCTGAGGACGAGGGTTCGAATTCCGGACGTAGATCAACCCAAAAAATAGCAGAATAGGCTACTCTTAATATTTATGCATAACAGGTTTTGATATTCTGCAAAAAGATGTCTATTATCGATCGACTATCACACCGAGGCTACAGGCACAGATTTGGCTTGTTTATATGGAGCACGGACAGTTGGAAATACGAAGTGAAATTTAGTGCAATGCGAGACTATAAACTCATAGGCAACAGAAAGTATACACAGTCATGTTAACTATGTTTTACTCAAAGTATGTCAAAATGAACAAACTGGTATTATGCAAAAAACGGTTGCCCAAACACTACAAAACCATTCACCTAAATACAACGCATCGATTGCAACGATGCACGTGCAATGGTGAAAATTCGCCTAACAGGTTTTCCGAGTATTCGTAAAAATACATGCGCAGAAATGGCATAAAACGACAATAAATCGGTACTAATTATTTTATTGATCACCAAACATGGGTGTATAATTTCTGTTGCCCGCTAGTTTACTTTCAGCTTGACTTTCAGCGGTACTTATAGTAAGAAGACAAATATTTTACACATTTTCGAGGACCAAAGGAAAAAAAAATCCATTTTATAAACGAATGAATAATTTAATTGAATCAATAAATTCTGTTTGGATATTTTATTTTATTAGCATGATATGATTCAGAACAAAGGAGAAATATGACAATTACAAAGAAACAATGTCGTGTTAAGAAGTGATACTACAATAAGTATAAATGCCAAACACATAAATATTGCAAATTGCTGCTGGCCTGATAATATCTTGTGACACAGCCGGATGCGGCCCGCGGACAGTATTTTGGAGTCTCCTGTTTCAGATCAATGTACGTAACATGTATTTTTCATGTCATGGCGACAACTGATCCTGACTAAGGAGTTGGAAAAGATATCATTTCACATGAAGGCTGGTTGAGGAGAAAGTACCACTCACCATATTATAATCATTAGAAGGAGAAAGGGGGCCCTGGACGATTGATCTCTTGCAAACTATTTTCTTACCTTATGGCATGAGACAGTTTATTTATTTTTTTTAATTTACAAATTTGATTGATCAAGTTCCTGTTACATTTTGGAAACTCATCCCCGGGGAGGGTAAGTTCCATTGTCAAAAGTGATAAAAATGAATGTGAAAATGTGTTAAGATAATTGCCGACAGACTTTCTAATACGGGAATCTGTTTCATAGGGGTATCGCACGTATGATTATTAATATAATATAGGAATATAAAATGTATACTGACGTCCAAAAGAAAGTATACTAAATAATTTCAATTATTTTCCCTTTCGTCTTTATGCCATAGTTGATCAATAGGATGCTTGGATTTCGGTGAGTGTAATTTGATGGACATCATCTCATTGATAAACCTTCCAAGTCTTGAAGAGATATCTCTTGTATATCCAACACATTTGTGAATTTATTCAGTAGTCTCTCAAAATCTTGGTATACTTTCTTTTGGACATCAGTATATATTTTCCTTGAAGTCAATATCAACAAGACTTCATGTCTCAGTGAAGAAACATGACTGCTACATGAGACATTGTTTCCTTTTAAAAATTCAAATTCGAAGCATGGCCAAATTACATCGCCGTAGGGGACCATACTGCAATTAAATTCCCGATCACATATTGACATTGTACTTCCGAGAATGACCACCAGATGGAGACATTCTCGATCACAAGACCTTAAAGCTCTTGCTCTCGCAATAATACCCGCCATCCATCAATAGTCTGAGACCCAAATGAAGCTAGACATGGCAACCCTTACGTCAGATGGTGTTCGAGGTGCAAACATTCGGCAAATTAAAGACATAATTAGGAGACTGAAATAAATTGGCTGCACAGCTACCTTATCAGATTTGTCAGGTCTTAATATTTAGATAATGTGACAGGACCAGCACTGACTTAGTCTGTGTAATTGCTCACATATAAAGCCGGGCGATGGGGTAGGCATGGTAGCCATGGGTTTCAATCCCAACAAGGTTATGGTAAAACTTCCAAAATTTCGAACTTCTAAAAATAAGAAAAACGTTGATTGTCACCCTCAGCAGTTTCCAAACTTTTGAATTTTTCACTTACTTTTTTAGTGGCAATTTCCAACATTTTGAATTCTAACTTTATCAAAGACCATTAAATTCCAAAAAATCAAACACATCCTAAGGTAATTTTATTTTTCCATGGAATTTTAGAAGTTTTACCGTATTTCTTTAGTATTATTGTATTACTGAAAGATTACTGAAAGCCACATTACATAACAATATTATAATGTCTGTGACTTCCTTGCTCAAGTCTTCACACTGTAACTTGGGTTTTTTTATATTAAAATTGCAGTGGTAGTCTCTGAGATTCAATAATGAAGATAAATTAGCTTCTACATCGATACACAAGCTGGTTTATCGTGAGAAGAAATCTCAATGAATGACTACCAAAGCATCTAATGGAAAATTCAAAAGGTTTTCCTTAATCTTACAAAAAGGTATAACTATCACAAAGAAATGCATTAACTAAAATGTTCATCATACAGTTATTTCAGAAACTTCCTGATATTAATAACCCCCCCACCCCAAAAAAAAGAAAAGAAAAAACAAAAAAACTCTGGTTGATAGCACCTTCTCCAAATGGAGAGAACAATTTAATGAGGAGTCTGTCTTCATCAAAAGTAATGTTCATTTATCCCCCAAAACTGGCTTCCACAGGAGATATCGCTTTTAGAATATCAAGCGATATCTCCAA